>JASFXW010000151.1:100000-106321 GCA_030490835.1 Annona cherimola | reverse complement strand
TGCTTGTGGGGGTTCAGGCCCTCCAGGTATATAGGTAGACAGTGGTGGTGGATGGCCGACTGCTCTTGGGAAGCAGCTCGGAACCACCCGGATAGCCCCATCGATGCCCGAATGCCCGGCATCCTCGCCCCGTCCCTCCCGAATCGATGCCCCGTTGCCGCTGGTTTGCGGCCTAGCGCCCCGGGTCGTTGCCCTATCGCCCGGGGTCGTTGCCCGTCCGACTCGCGTCCATGCCCGGCCACATCGGCCCGGTGCTCGATCGCCACGGGGTGACGATGGACCCCCACGAGGCTACGCTCATCCCGTTCGGATCGATGCCTGAGACGCCCCGGATGCATCCCCGCCCAAGCACCATGCTGTGGGAGCGTGTGTGGCCAGGGCCGAGTACCACAGGCTGGGCCGAGTACCGCCAGTATAACTGGTGAGCACTTTTGGCCGCAACTTCCTGCTTGTGGGGGTTCAGGCCCTCCAGGTATATAGGTAGACAGTGGTGGTGGATGGCCGACTGCTCTTGGGAAGCAGCTCGGAACCACCCGGATAGCCCCATCGATGCCCGAATGCCCGGCATCCTCGCCCCGTTGCCGCTAGTTGGCGGCCTAGTGCCCGGGGTCGTTGCCCGTCCGACTCGTGTCCATGCCCGCCCTCATCGGCCCGGTGCCCGGTCGCCATGGGGGGACGACGGACACCCTCGGGGCTATGCTCGTCGCGTTTGGATCGATGGCCGGCCGTCCCGGATGCAACCCCGCCCAAGCACCAAGCTGTGGGGGCGTGTGTGGCCAGGGCCGAGTACCACAGGCAGGGCCGAGTACCGCCTGTATAACTGGTGAGCACTTTTGGCCGCAACTTCCTGCTTGTGGGGGTTCAGGCCCTCCAAGTATATAGGTAGACAGTGTTGGTGGATGGCCGACTGCTCTTGGGAAGCAGCTCGGAACCACCCGGATTGCCCGATCGATGCGCGAATGCCCCGCGTCCTCGTCCCGTCCCTCCCGAATCGATGCCCCTTTGCCGCGAGTTGGCGGCCTAGCGCCCCGGGTCGTTGCCCGATCGCCCGGTTTCGTTGCCCGTCCGACTCGCGTCCATGCCCGGCGCTCGGTCGCCATGTGGGGAAGACGGACCCCCTCGGGGCTATGCTCGTCGCGTTCGGATCGATGCCCGGCCGTCCCGGATGCAACCCCGACCAAGCATTAAGCTGTGGGGGCGTGTGTGGCCAGGGCCGAGTACCACAGGCAGGGCCGAGTACCGCCAGTATAACTGGTGAGCACTTTTGGCCGCAACTTCCTGCTTGTGGGGGTTCAGGCCCTCCAAGTATATAGGTAGACAGTGGTGGTGGACGGCCGACTGCTCTTGGGAAGCAGCTCGGAACCACCCGGATTGCCCGATCGATGCGCGAATGCCCCGCGTCCTCGCCCCGTCCCTCCCGAATCGATGCCCCTTTGCCGCGAGTTGGCGGCCTAGCGCCTCGGGTCGTTGCCCGATCGCCCGGGGTCGTTGCCCGTCCGGGTCGCGTCCATGCCCGGCCTCCTCTGCCCGGTGCTCGATCGCCATTGGGGGACGACGGATCCCCGCGGGGCTATGCTCGTCCCGTTCGGATCGATGCTTGAGACGCGACCGTCTGCCCATGCCCCCGGATGGCATCCCCGCTCACGCGCGCATCGCCTGTTGGCGTTCACCCCGGATGGTGCACGCGTTGAAGCTGCCCCATGGGGCCGATGCTCAGAATCGCCCGAATTGCCCCCTGTCGATGCGTCCGAATAGCGTCCATGCTCGACCACCCCGTCCGGTGCTCGGCTGCCTTGTGGCAATGCCCGACCCCCACGGCACTATGCCTGTCCCTTTCGATTTAATGCTAGGCCACCCCGGACACATCCCCCCCCATGGATGCGTCGGGCTAGCGTCCATGCTCGACCACCCCGTCCGGTGCTCGGCTGCCTTGTGGCAATGCCCGACCCCCACGGCACTATGCCTGTCCCTTTCGATTTAATGCTAGGCCGCCCCGGACGCATCCCCGTCCAAGTAGCCAGCATCTGGGTCGCGCATTGCCTGGGCCGTGTACCACAGCAAGGGCCGAGTACCGCCAGTATAACTGGTGAGCACTTTTGGCCGCAACTTCCTGCTTGTGGGCGTACGGGCCCTCCAGGTATATAGATAGACGGTGGTAGGCGACCGTCAGCCCATGCACCCCGATGGCAGCCGTGCTCACGCGTGCGTCCTGTGTTGCCGTTCACCCCGGACGGCCCACGCGCTGACGCTGCCCCCCGTGCCCGATGCTCGGAACCTCCCGGATTGCCCCTCCCCCCCCCCCCCCAATGGATGCGGCGGGCTAGCGTCCATGCCCTGCCTCCTCGGTCTGGTGCTCGGCTGCCTTGTGCCAATGCACGACCCCCACGGCACTTTGCCAGTCCCTTTCGATTCGATGCTAAGCTGCCCCGGACGCATCCCCGTCCAAGGAGCCGGCTTCTGGGTGGTGCGCTGCCTGGGCCGAGTACCACATCATGGGCCGAGTACCGCCAGTATAACTGGTGAGCACTTTTGGCCGCAACTTCCTGCTTGTGGGCGTACGGGCCCTCCAGGTATATAGATAGACGGTGGTAGGCGACCGTCCGCCCATGCACCCGGGTGGCATCCCCGCTCACCCGTGCATCGTCTGATGCCGTTTGCCCCGGACGGCGCATGCGTTGACGTTGGCCCCGTGCCCGATGCTCGGAACCTCCCGGATTGCCCCACCCCCATCGATGCGTCGGGCTAGCGTCCATGCCTGGCCACCTCGGTCAGGTGCTCGGCTGTGCCTGTGGCAATGCACGACCCCCACGGCACTCTGCCCGTCCCTTTGGATACGATGCTAAGCTGCCCCGGACGCATCCCCGTCCATGGAGCCAGCTTCTGGGTCGTGCACTGCCTGGGCCGAGTACCAGAGCATGGGCCGAGTACCGCCAGTATAACTGGTGAGCACTTTTGGCCGCAACTTCCTGCTTGTGGGCGGACGGGCCCTCCAAGTATATAGGTAGAAGGTGGTATGCGACCGTCCGCCCATGCCCCCGGATGGCATCCCCGCTCACCCGCGCATCGTCTGATGGCGTTCACCACGGTCGGTGCACGCGTCGACGCTGCCCTTGGGGCGGATGGTTGTCCGTCTTCCTCCTTGCATCCTTCCCGCCTCTCACCCGCTCCAATCTGCTTGATCCGTCCTCTCCTTGTTGCGGTCCTGGGCGATGTGCTTGTCATGCCCGTCCAGTCCAGTACCCTTTACGTCGCAGTCGTCATCCGCCTAGTTTGCAGATTTGCACCCATAAGCCCCCAACACCCCATTCTGAGTTCGCGTGCGGGCGCGCCCGTTTGCTGCCCGAGGGTAACCGTCCACCGTGTAGTGTGAGCCACACCGCTGGACGTTGCTCCCGGGCAGCTGCCCCCCTCCGCTCCCCCAACCAGTCCCCCCTGCTGTTTACGCGTGCAGGCGCGCCCGTCCAGCTTGTCCGCCTCGATCACCCTGCATTGCTTGGTACGTGAGCAGACGTGAGCTGCGCCTCAATCTGTCCCTGCCCCTCGACTCGATTTGTTCCTCGACTGTGGGTTTTGCACTGCCCCCGTCCCCGTCCTCACGAATGGGCGACGCGGGGTGCTGACGGTTGCCTTCCGCGTGCGGGCGCGCCCGTCCAGCCGTTCCCCACTGGTCTCCCTGCACTGCAGGGCGATACGTGTGGGTGCGAGCTGCGCCCGGATCGGTCCCTGTCCCTCGACTGTGGGTTCCGAGCTGCTCCCGTCCTCGTCCTCCCGGACGGGCGACGCGGGGCTGCGATGGATGGCTTTCGCGTGCGGGCGCGCCCGTCCAGCTCTCGTGCGCATCGTTCTCCCAGCACTCCTGGGCGAGCTGCGCGGACGCGGGCTGTGCCTCGATCGGTCCCTGTCCCTGTCCCTCGGCTGTGGGTTTTGCAGTGCTCCCGTCCTCGTCCCCCGGGTCGGGCGACGGTGGTTTTGATGGTTGGCTATCGCGTGCGGGCGCGCCCGTCCAGCTCTCGTGCGCAGCGTTCTCCCTGCACTCCTGGGCGAGCAATGCGGACGCGGGCTGCGCCTCGTTCAGTCCATGTCCCTCGATTCGATATGTCCCTCGGCTGTGCCTGTAGCAGTGCTCCCGTCCCCGTCCTCTTGGTCGGGTGACGCGGGGTTGCTTTGGTCGGATTTCGCGTGCGGGCGCGCCCGTCCAGCTCCGTTCCCCACTGATCGCCTTGCCTTGCACGGCGGCCTCTGTGCGGACGCGAGCTGTGCCTCGATCGGTCCCTGTCCCTTTATTCCATATGTCCCTCGGCTGTGGGTGTAGCTGTGCTCCCGTCCTCGTCCTCCAGGACGGGCGACGGGGGTTGCGATGGTTGGCTCTCGCGTGCGGGCGCGCCCGTCCAGCTCGTTTCCCCATTGATCGCCTTGCCTTGCATGGCGGCCTCTGTGCGGACGCGAGCTGTGCCTCGATCGGTCCCTGTCCCTCGATTCGATGTGTCCCTCGGATGTGGGTTTTACAGTGCTTCCGTCCTGGTCCTCCGGGACAGTCGACGGTGGTTGCGATGGTTGGCTATCGCGTGCGGGCGCGCCCGTCCAGCTCTCGTGCGCAGGGTTCTCCCCGCACTCCTGGGCGAGCAATGCGGACGCGGGCTGCGCCTCGGTCGGTCCCCGTCCCTCGATTCGATATGTCCCTCGGCTGTGCACTGTAGCGGTGCTCCCGTCCTCGTCCACTTGGTCGGTTGACGCGGGGTTGCTTCGGTCGGCTTTCGCGTGCGGGCGCGCCCGTCCAGCTCTGTTCCCCACTGATCGCCTTGCCTTGCACGGCCTCTGTGCGGACGCGAGCTGTGCCTCGATCGGTCCCAGTCCCTCGATTCGATATGTCCCTCGGCTGTGGGTGTAGCTGTGCTCCCGTCCTCGTCCTCCTGGACGGGCGACGGGGGTTGCGATGGTTGGCTTTCGCGTGCGGGCGCGCCCGTCCAGCTCTATTCCCACTGATCGCTTTGCCTGGCATCGTGCGGACGCGAGCTGTGCCCCTATCGGTCCGTGTCCCTCGATTCGATATGTCCCTCGGCTGTGGGTTTTTGCAGTGCTCAAATCCTCGTCCTCCGGGACGGGCGACGGTGGTTGCGATGGTTGGCTTTCGCGTGCGGTCGCGCCCGTCCAGCTCTCGTGCGCCGCGTTCTCCCAGCACTCCTGGGCGAGCAATGCGGACGCGGGCTGCGCCTCGGTCGGTCCCCGTCCCTCGATACGATATGTCCCTCGGCTGTGCACTGTAGCGGTGCTCCCGTCCTCGTCCACTTGGTCGGTTGACGCGGGGTTGCTTCGGTCGGCTTTCGCGTGCGGGCGCGCCCGTCCAGCTCCATTCCCCATTGATCGCCTTGCCTTGCATTGGCGGCCTCTGTGCGGACTCGAGCTGTGCCTCGATCGGTGCCTGTCCCTCTATTCGATTTGTCTCTCGGCTGTGGGTGTAGCTGTGCTCCCGTCCTCGTCCCCCCGGACGGCCGACGGCGGTTGCGATGGTTGACTTTCGCGTGCGGGCGCGCCCGTCCAGCTCTATTCCCCATTGATCGCCTTGCCTTGCATGGCGGCCTCTGTGCGGACGCGAGCTGTGCCTCGATCGGTCCCTGTCCCTCTATTCGATATGTCCATCGGCTGTGGGTTTTTGCAGTGCTCCAATCCTCGTCCTCCGGGACGGGCGACGGTCGTTCAGTCCATGTCCCTCGATTCGATATGTCCCTCGGCTGTGCCTGTAGCAGTGCTCCCGTCCCCGTCCTCTTGGATGGGCGACGCGGGGTTGCGATGGTCGGCTTTCGCGTGCGGGCGCGCCCGTCCAGCTCTATTCCCCATTGATCGCCTTGCCTTGCATGGCGGCCTCTGTGCGGACTCGAGCTGTGCCTCGATCGGTGCCTGTCCCTCCATTCGATTTGTCCCTCGGCTGTGGGTGTAGCTGTGCTCCCGTCCTCGTCCCCCCGGACGGGCGACGGGGGTTCAGTCCATGTCCCTCGATTCGATATGTCCCTCGGCTGTGCCTGTAGCAGTGCTCCCGTCCCCGTCCTCTTGGATGGGCGACGCGGGGTTGCGATGGTCGGCTTTCGCGTGCGGGCGCGCCCGTCCAGCTCTATTCCCCATTGATCGCCTTGCCTTGCATGGCGGCCTCTGTGCGGACTCGAGCTGTGCCTCGATCGGTGCCTGTCCCTCCATTCGATTTGTCCCTCGGCTGTGGGTGTAGCTGTGCTCCCGTCCTCGTCCCCCCGGACGGGCGACGGGGGTTCAGTCCATGTCCCTCGATTCGATATGTCCCTCGGCTGTGCCTGTAGCAGTGCTCCCGTCCCC
>JASFXW010000151.1:82500-90000 GCA_030490835.1 Annona cherimola | reverse complement strand
CGATGGACCCCACGGGGCTACGCTCATCCCGTTCGGATCGATGCCTGAGACGCCCCGGATGCAACCCCGCCCAATCACCATGCTGTGGGAGCGGGTGTGGCCAGGGCCGAGTACCACAGGCTGGGCCGAGTACCGCCAGTATAACTGGTGAGCACTTTTGGCCGCAACTTCCTGCTTGTGGGGGTTCAGGCCCTCCAAGTATATAGGTAGACAGTGGTGGTGGATGGCCGACTGCTCTTGGGAAGCAGCTCGGAACCACCCGGATAGCCCCATCGATGCCCGAATGCCCGGCATCCTCGCCCCGTCCCTCCCGAATCGATGCCCGGTTGCCGCTAGTTGGCGGCCTAGCGCCCGGGGTCGTTGCCCGTCCGACTCGCATCCATGCCCGGCCTCATCGGCCCGGTGCTCGATCGCCACGGGGTGACGATGGACCCCCACGGGGATACGCTCATCCCGTTCGGAACGATGCCTGAGACGCCCCGGATGCAGCCCCGCCCAAGCACCATGCTGTGGGAGCGTGTGTGGCCAGGGCCGAGTACCGCCAGTATAACTGGTGAGCACTTTTGGCCGCAACTTCCTGCTTGTGGGGGTTCAGGCCCTCCAGGTATATAGGTAGACAGTGGTGGTGGATGGCCGACTGCTCTTGGGAAGCAGCTCGGAACCACCCGGATAGCCCCATCGATGCCCGAATGCCCGGCATCCTCGCCCCGTCCCTCCCGAATCGATGCCCCGTTGCCGCTGGTTGGCGGCCTAGCGCCCCGGGTCGTTGCCCTATCGCCCGGGGTCGTTGCCCGTCCGACTCGCGTCCATGCCCGGCCACATCGGCCCGGTGCTCGATCGCCACGGGGTGACGATGGACCCCCACGGGGCTACGCTCATCCCGTTCGGATCGATGCCTGAGACGCCCCGGATGCAACCCCGCCCAATCACCATGCTGTGGGAGCGGGTGTGGCCAGGGCCGAGTACCACAGGCTGGGCCGAGTACCGCCAGTATAACTGGTGAGCACTTTTGGCCGCAACTTCCTGCTTGTGGGGGTTCAGGCCCTCCAAGTATATAGGTAGACAGTGGTGGTGGATGGCCGACTGCTCTTGGGAAGCAGCTCGGAACCACCCGGATAGCCCCATCGATGCCCGAATGCCCGGCATCCTCGCCCCGTCCCTCCCGAATCGATGCCCGGTTGCCGCTAGTTGGCGGCCTAGCGCCCGGGGTCGTTGCCCGTCCGACTCGCATCCATGCCCGGCCTCATCGGCCCGGTGCTCGATCGCCACGGGGTGACGATGGACCCCCACGGGGATACGGTCATCCCGTTCGGAACGATGCTTGAGACGCCCCGGATGCAGCCCCGCCCAAGCACCATGCTGTGGGAGCGTGTGTGGCCAGGGCCGAGTACCACAGGCTGGGCCGAGTACCGCCAGTATAACTGGTGAGCACTTTTGGCCGCAACTTCCTGCTTGTGGGGGTTCAGGCCCTCCAGGTATATAGGTAGACAGTGGTGGTGGATGGCCGACTGCTCTTGGGAAGCAGCTCGGAACCACCCGGATAGCCCCATCGATGCCCGAATGCCCGGCATCCTCGCCCCGTCCCTCCCGAATCGATGCCCCGTTGCCGCTGGTTTGCGGCCTAGCGCCCCGGGTCGTTGCCCTATCGCCCGGGGTCGTTGCCCGTCCGACTCGCGTCCATGCCCGGCCACATCGGCCCGGTGCTCGATCGCCACGGGGTGACGATGGACCCCCACGAGGCTACGCTCATCCCGTTCGGATCGATGCCTGAGACGCCCCGATGCATCCCCGCCCAAGCACCATGCTGTGGGAGCGTGTGTGGCCAGGGCCGAGTACCGCCAGTATAACTGGTGAGCACTTTTGGCCGCAACTTCCTGCTTGTGGGGGTTCAGGCCCTCCAGGTATATAGGTAGACAGTGGTGGTGGATGGCCGACTGCTCTTGGGAAGCAGCTCGGAACCACCCGGATAGCCCCATCGATGCCCGAATGCCCGGCATCCTCGCCCCGTTGCCGCTAGTTGGCGGCCTAGTGCCCGGGGTCGTTGCCCGTCCGACTCGTGTCCATGCCCGCCCTCATCGGCCCGGTGCCCGGTCGCCATGGGGGGACGACGGACACCCTCGGGGCTATGCTCGTCGCGTTTGGATCGATGGCCGGCCGTCCCGGATGCAACCCCGCCCAAGCACCAAGCTGTGGGGGCGTGTGTGGCCAGGGCCGAGTACCACAGGCAGGGCCGAGTACCGCCAGTATAACTGGTGAGCACTTTTGGCCGCAACTTCCTGCTTGTGGGGGTTCAGGCCCTCCAAGTATATAGGTAGACAGTGTTGGTGGATGGCCGACTGCTCTTGGGAAGCAGCTCGGAACCACCCGGATTGCCCGATCGATGCGCGAATGCCCCGCGTCCTCGTCCCGTCCCTCCCGAATCGATGCCCCTTTGCCGCGAGTTGGCGGCCTAGCGCCCCGGGTCGTTGCCCGATCGCCCGGTTTCGTTGCCCGTCCGACTCGCGTCCATGCCCGGCGCTCGGTCGCCATGTGGGGAAGACGGACCCCCTCGGGGCTATGCTCGTCGCGTTCGGATCGATGCCCGGCCGTCCCGGATGCAACCCCGACCAAGCATTAAGCTGTGGGGGCGTGTGTGGCCAGGGCCGAGTACCACAGGCAGGGCCGAGTACCGCCAGTATAACTGGTGAGCACTTTTGGCCGCAACTTCCTGCTTGTGGGGGTTCAGGCCCTCCAAGTATATAGGTAGACAGTGGTGGTGGACGGCCGACTGCTCTTGGGAAGCAGCTCGGAACCACCCGGATTGCCCGATCGATGCGCGAATGCCCCGCGTCCTCGCCCCGTCCCTCCCGAATCGATGCCCCTTTGCCGCGAGTTGGCGGCCTAGCGCCTCGGGTCGTTGCCCGATCGCCCGGGGTCGTTGCCCGTCCGGGTCGCGTCCATGCCCGGCCTCCTCTGCCCGGTGCTCGATCGCCATTGGGGGACGACGGATCCCCGCGGGGCTATGCTCGTCCCGTTCGGATCGATGCTTGAGACGCGACCGTCTGCCCATGCCCCCGGATGGCATCCCCGCTCACGCGCGCATCGCCTGTTGGCGTTCACCCCGGATGGTGCACGCGTTGAAGCTGCCCCATGGGGCCGATGCTCAGAATCGCCCGAATTGCCCCCTGTCGATGCGTCCGAATAGCGTCCATGCTCGACCACCCCGTCCGGTGCTCGGCTGCCTTGTGGCAATGCCCGACCCCCACGGCACTATGCCTGTCCCTTTCGATTTAATGCTAGGCCACCCCGGACACATCCCCCCCCATGGATGCGTCGGGCTAGCGTCCATGCTCGACCACCCCGTCCGGTGCTCGGCTGCCTTGTGGCAATGCCCGACCCCCACGGCACTATGCCTGTCCCTTTCGATTTAATGCTAGGCCGCCCCGGACGCATCCCCGTCCAAGTAGCCAGCATCTGGGTCGCGCATTGCCTGGGCCGTGTACCACAGCAAGGGCCGAGTACCGCCAGTATAACTGGTGAGCACTTTTGGCCGCAACTTCCTGCTTGTGGGCGTACGGGCCCTCCAGGTATATAGATAGACGGTGGTAGGCGACCGTCAGCCCATGCACCCCGATGGCAGCCGTGCTCACGCGTGCGTCCTGTGTTGCCGTTCACCCCGGACGGCCCACGCGCTGACGCTGCCCCCGTGCCCGATGCTCGGAACCTCCCGGATTGCCCCTCCCCCCCCCCCAATGGATGCGTCGGGCTAGCGTCCATGCCCTGCCTCCTCGGTCTGGTGCTCGGCTGCCTTGTGCCAATGCACGACCCCCACGGCACTTTGCCAGTCCCTTTCGATTCGATGCTAAGCTGCCCCGGACGCATCCCCGTCCAAGGAGCCGGCTTCTGGGTGGTGCGCTGCCTGGGCCGAGTACCACATCATGGGCCGAGTACCGCCAGTATAACTGGTGAGCACTTTTGGCCGCAACTTCCTGCTTGTGGGCGTACGGGCCCTCCAGGTATATAGATAGACGGTGGTAGGCGACCGTCCGCCCATGCACCCGGGTGGCATCCCCGCTCACCCGTGCATCGTCTGATGCCGTTTGCCCCGGACGGCGCATCCGTTGACGTTGGCCCCGTGTCCGATGCTCGGAACCTCCCGGATTGCCCCACCCCCATCGATGCGTCGGGCTAGCGTCCATGCCTGGCCACCTCGGTCAGGTGCTCGGCTGTGCCTGTGGCAATGCACGACCCCCACGGCACTCTGCCCGTCCCTTTGGATACGATGCTAAGCTGCCCCGGACGCATCCCCGTCCATGGAGCCAGCTTCTGGGTCGTGCACTGCCTGGGCCGAGTACCAGAGCATGGGCCGAGTACCGCCAGTATAACTGGTGAGCACTTTTGGCCGCAACTTCCTGCTTGTGGGCGGACGGGCCCTCCAAGTATATAGGTAGAAGGTGGTATGCGACCGTCCGCCCATGCCCCCGGATGGCATCCCCGCTCACCCGCGCATCGTCTGATGGCGTTCACCACGGTCGGTGCACGCGTCGACGCTGCCCTTGGGGCGGATGGTTGTCCGTCTTCCTCCTTGCATCCTTCCCGCCTCTCACCCGCTCCAATCTGCTTGATCCGTCCTCTCCTTGTTGCGGTCCTGGGCGATGTGCTTGTCATGCCCGTCCAGTCCAGTACCCTTTACGTCGCAGTCGTCATCCGCCTAGTTTGCAGATTTGCACCCATAAGCCCCCAACACCCCATTCTGAGTTCGCGTGCGGGCGCGCCCGTTTGCTGCCCGAGGGTAACCGTCCACCGTGTAGTGTGAGCCACACCGCTGGACGTTGCTCCCGGGCAGCTGCCCCCCTCCGCTCCCCCAACCAGTCCCCCCTGCTGTTTACGCGTGCAGGCGCGCCCGTCCAGCTTGTCCGCCTCGATCACCCTGCATTGCTTGGTACGTGAGCAGACGTGAGCTGCGCCTCAATCTGTCCCTGCCCCTCGACTCGATTTGTTCCTCGACTGTGGGTTTTGCACTGCCCCCGTCCCCGTCCTCACGAATGGGCGACGCGGGGTGCTGACGGTTGCCTTCCGCGTGCGGGCGCGCCCGTCCAGCCGTTCCCCACTGGTCTCCCTGCACTGCAGGGCGATACGTGTGGGTGCGAGCTGCGCCCGGATCGGTCCCTGTCCCTCGACTGTGGGTTCCGAGCTGCTCCCGTCCTCGTCCTCCCGGACGGGCGACGCGGGGCTGCGATGGATGGCTTTCGCGTGCGGGCGCGCCCGTCCAGCTCTCGTGCGCATCGTTCTCCCAGCACTCCTGGGCGAGCTGCGCGGACGCGGGCTGTGCCTCGATCGGTCCCTGTCCCTGTCCCTCGGCTGTGGGTTTTGCAGTGCTCCCGTCCTCGTCCCCCGGGTCGGGCGACGGTGGTTTTGATGGTTGGCTATCGCGTGCGGGCGCGCCCGTCCAGCTCTCGTGCGCAGCGTTCTCCCTGCACTCCTGGGCGAGCAATGCGGACGCGGGCTGCGCCTCGTTCAGTCCATGTCCCTCGATTCGATATGTCCCTCGGCTGTGCCTGTAGCAGTGCTCCCGTCCCCGTCCTCTTGGTCGGGTGACGCGGGGTTGCTTTGGTCGGATTTCGCGTGCGGGCGCGCCCGTCCAGCTCCGTTCCCCACTGATCGCCTTGCCTTGCACGGCGGCCTCTGTGCGGACGCGAGCTGTGCCTCGATCGGTCCCTGTCCCTTTATTCCATATGTCCCTCGGCTGTGGGTGTAGCTGTGCTCCCGTCCTCGTCCTCCAGGACGGGCGACGGGGGTTGCGATGGTTGGCTCTCGCGTGCGGGCGCGCCCGTCCAGCTCGTTTCCCCATTGATCGCCTTGCCTTGCATGGCGGCCTCTGTGCGGACGCGAGCTGTGCCTCGATCGGTCCCTGTCCCTCGATTCGATGTGTCCCTCGGATGTGGGTTTTACAGTGCTTCCGTCCTGGTCCTCCGGGACAGTCGACGGTGGTTGCGATGGTTGGCTATCGCGTGCGGGCGCGCCCGTCCAGCTCTCGTGCGCAGCGTTCTCCCCGCACTCCTGGGCGAGCAATGCGGACGCGGGCTGCGCCTCGGTCGGTCCCCGTCCCTCGATTCGATATGTCCCTCGGCTGTGCACTGTAGCGGTGCTCCCGTCCTCGTCCACTTGGTCGGTTGACGCGGGGTTGCTTCGGTCGGCTTTCGCGTGCTGGCGCGCCCGTCCAGCTCTGTTCCCCACTGATCGCCTTGCCTTGCACGGCCTCTGTGCGGACGCGAGCTGTGCCTCGATCGGTCCCAGTCCCTCGATTCGATATGTCCCTCGGCTGTGGGTGTAGCTGTGCTCCCGTCCTCGTCCTCCTGGACGGGCGACGGGGGTTGCGATGGTTGGCTTTCGCGTGCGGGCGCGCCCGTCCAGCTCTATTCCCACTGATCGCTTTGCCTGGCATCGTGCGGACGCGAGCTGTGCCCCTATCGGTCCGTGTCCCTCGATTCGATATGTCCCTCGGCTGTGGGTTTTTGCAGTGCTCAAATCCTCGTCCTCCGGGACGGGCGACGGTGGTTGCGATGGTTGGCTTTCGCGTGCGGTCGCGCCCGTCCAGCTCTCGTGCGCCGCGTTCTCCCAGCACTCCTGGGCGAGCAATGCGGACGCGGGCTGCGCCTCGGTCGGTCCCCGTCCCTCGATCCGATATGTCCCTCGGCTGTGCACTGTAGCGGTGCTACCGTCCTCGTCCACTTGGTCGGTTGACGCGGGGTTGCTTCGGTCGGCTTTCGCATGCGGGCGCGCCCGTCCAGCTCCATTCCCCATTGATCGCCTTGCCTTGCATTGGCGGCCTCTGTGCGGACTCGAGCTGTGCCTCGATCGGTGCCTGTCCCTCTATTCGATTTGTCTCTCGGCTGTGGGTGTAGCTGTGCTCCCGTCCTCGTCCCCCCGGACGGCCGACGGCGGTTGCGATGGTTGACTTTCGCGTGCGGGCGCGCCCGTCCAGCTCTATTCCCCATTGATCGCCTTGCCTTGCATGGCGGCCTCTGTGCGGACGCGAGCTGTGCCTCGATCGGTCCCTGTCCCTCTATTCGATATGTCCATCGGCTGTGGGTTTTTGCAGTGCTCCAATCCTCGTCCTCCGGGACGGGCGACGGTCGTTCAGTCCATGTCCCTCGATTCGATATGTCCCTCGGCTGTGCCTGTAGCAGTGCTCCCGTCCCCGTCCTCTTGGATGGGCGACGCGGGGTTGCGATGGTCGGCTTTCGCGTGCGGGCGCGCCCGTCCAGCTCTATTCCCCATTGATCGCCTTGCCTTGCATGGCGGCCTCTGTGCGGACTCGAGCTGTGCCTCGATCGGTGCCTGTCCCTCCATTCGATTTGTCCCTCGGCTGTGGGTGTAGCTGTGCTCCCGTCCTCGTCCCCCCGGACGGGCGACGGGGGTTGCGATGGTTGGCTTTCGCGTGCGGGCGCGCCCGTCCAGCTCTATTCCCCATTGATCGCCTTGCCTTGCATGGCGGACTCTGTGCGGACGCGAGCTGTG
>JASFXW010000151.1:67500-72500 GCA_030490835.1 Annona cherimola | reverse complement strand
GACTCGCATCCATGCCCGGCCTCATCGGCCCGGTGCTCGATCGCCACGGGGTGACGATGGACCCCCACGGGGATACGCTCATCCCGTTCGGAACGATGCCTGAGACGCCCCGGATGCAGCCCCGCCCAAGCACCATGCTGTGGGAGCGTGTGTGGCCAGGGCCGAGTACCGCCAGTATAACTGGTGAGCACTTTTGGCCGCAACTTCCTGCTTGTGGGGGTTCAGGCCCTCCAGGTATATAGGTAGACAGTGGTGGTGGATGGCCGACTGCTCTTGGGAAGCAGCTCGGAACCACCCGGATAGCCCCATCGATGCCCGAATGCCCGGCATCCTCGCCCCGTCCCTCCCGAATCGATGCCCCGTTGCCGCTGGTTGGCGGCCTAGCGCCCCGGGTCGTTGCCCTATCGCCCGGGGTCGTTGCCCGTCCGACTCGCGTCCATGCCCGGCCACATCGGCCCGGTGCTCGATCGCCACGGGGTGACGATGGACCCCCACGGGGCTACGCTCATCCCGTTCGGATCGATGCCTGAGACGCCCCGGATGCAACCCCGCCCAATCACCATGCTGTGGGAGCGGGTGTGGCCAGGGCCGAGTACCACAGGCTGGGCCGAGTACCGCCAGTATAACTGGTGAGCACTTTTGGCCGCAACTTCCTGCTTGTGGGGGTTCAGGCCCTCCAAGTATATAGGTAGACAGTGGTGGTGGATGGCCGACTGCTCTTGGGAAGCAGCTCGGAACCACCCGGATAGCCCCATCGATGCCCGAATGCCCGGCATCCTCGCCCCGTCCCTCCCGAATCGATGCCCGGTTGCCGCTAGTTGGCGGCCTAGCGCCCGGGGTCGTTGCCCGTCCGACTCGCATCCATGCCCGGCCTCATCGGCCCGGTGCTCGATCGCCACGGGGTGACGATGGACCCCCACGGGGATACGGTCATCCCGTTCGGAACGATGCTTGAGACGCCCCGGATGCAGCCCCGCCCAAGCACCATGCTGTGGGAGCGTGTGTGGCCAGGGCCGAGTACCACAGGCTGGGCCGAGTACCGCCAGTATAACTGGTGAGCACTTTTGGCCGCAACTTCCTGCTTGTGGGGGTTCAGGCCCTCCAGGTATATAGGTAGACAGTGGTGGTGGATGGCCGACTGCTCTTGGGAAGCAGCTCGGAACCACCCGGATAGCCCCATCGATGCCCGAATGCCCGGCATCCTCGCCCCGTCCCTCCCGAATCGATGCCCCGTTGCCGCTGGTTTGCGGCCTAGCGCCCCGGGTCGTTGCCCTATCGCCCGGGGTCGTTGCCCGTCCGACTCGCGTCCATGCCCGGCCACATCGGCCCGGTGCTCGATCGCCACGGGGTGACGATGGACCCCCACGAGGCTACGCTCATCCCGTTCGGATCGATGCCTGAGACGCCCCGGATGCATCCCCGCCCAAGCACCATGCTGTGGGAGCGTGTGTGGCCAGGGCCGAGTACCGCCAGTATAACTGGTGAGCACTTTTGGCCGCAACTTCCTGCTTGTGGGGGTTCAGGCCCTCCAGGTATATAGGTAGACAGTGGTGGTGGATGGCCGACTGCTCTTGGGAAGCAGCTCGGAACCACCCGGATAGCCCCATCGATGCCCGAATGCCCGGCATCCTCGCCCCGTTGCCGCTAGTTGGCGGCCTAGTGCCCGGGGTCGTTGCCCGTCCGACTCGTGTCCATGCCCGCCCTCATCGGCCCGGTGCCCGGTCGCCATGGGGGGACGACGGACACCCTCGGGGCTATGCTCGTCGCGTTTGGATCGATGGCCGGCCGTCCCGGATGCAACCCCGCCCAAGCACCAAGCTGTGGGGGCGTGTGTGGCCAGGGCCGAGTACCACAGGCAGGGCCGAGTACCGCCAGTATAACTGGTGAGCACTTTTGGCCGCAACTTCCTGCTTGTGGGGGTTCAGGCCCTCCAAGTATATAGGTAGACAGTGTTGGTGGATGGCCGACTGCTCTTGGGAAGCAGCTCGGAACCACCCGGATTGCCCGATCGATGCGCGAATGCCCCGCGTCCTCGTCCCGTCCCTCCCGAATCGATGCCCCTTTGCCGCGAGTTGGCGGCCTAGCGCCCCGGGTCGTTGCCCGATCGCCCGGTTTCGTTGCCCGTCCGACTCGCGTCCATGCCCGGCGCTCGGTCGCCATGTGGGGAAGACGGACCCCCTCGGGGCTATGCTCGTCGCGTTCGGATCGATGCCCGGCCGTCCCGGATGCAACCCCGACCAAGCATTAAGCTGTGGGGGCGTGTGTGGCCAGGGCCGAGTACCACAGGCAGGGCCGAGTACCGCCAGTATAACTGGTGAGCACTTTTGGCCGCAACTTCCTGCTTGTGGGGGTTCAGGCCCTCCAAGTATATAGGTAGACAGTGGTGGTGGACGGCCGACTGCTCTTGGGAAGCAGCTCGGAACCACCCGGATTGCCCGATCGATGCGCGAATGCCCCGCGTCCTCGCCCCGTCCCTCCCGAATCGATGCCCCTTTGCCGCGAGTTGGCGGCCTAGCGCCTCGGGTCGTTGCCCGATCGCCCGGGGTCGTTGCCCGTCCGGGTCGCGTCCATGCCCGGCCTCCTCTGCCCGGTGCTCGATCGCCATTGGGGGACGACGGATCCCCGCGGGGCTATGCTCGTCCCGTTCGGATCGATGCTTGAGACGCGACCGTCTGCCCATGCCCCCGGATGGCATCCCCGCTCACGCGCGCATCGCCTGTTGGCGTTCACCCCGGATGGTGCACGCGTTGAAGCTGCCCCATGGGGCCGATGCTCAGAATCGCCCGAATTGCCCCCTGTCGATGCGTCCGAATAGCGTCCATGCTCGACCACCCCGTCCGGTGCTCGGCTGCCTTGTGGCAATGCCCGACCCCCACGGCACTATGCCTGTCCCTTTCGATTTAATGCTAGGCCACCCCGGACACATCCCCCCCCATGGATGCGTCGGGCTAGCGTCCATGCTCGACCACCCCGTCCGGTGCTCGGCTGCCTTGTGGCAATGCCCGACCCCCACGGCACTATGCCTGTCCCTTTCGATTTAATGCTAGGCCGCCCCGGACGCATCCCCGTCCAAGTAGCCAGCATCTGGGTCGCGCGCCCGTCCAGCCGTTCCCCACTGGTCTCCCTGCACTGCAGGGCGATACGTGTGGGTGCGAGCTGCGCCCGGATCGGTCCCTGTCCCTCGACTGTGGGTTCCGAGCTGCTCCCGTCCTCGTCCTCCCGGACGGGCGACGCGGGGCTGCGATGGATGGCTTTCGCGTGCGGGCGCGCCCGTCCAGCTCTCGTGCGCATCGTTCTCCCAGCACTCCTGGGCGAGCTGCGCGGACGCGGGCTGTGCCTCGATCGGTCCCTGTCCCTGTCCCTCGGCTGTGGGTTTTGCAGTGCTCCCGTCCTCGTCCCCCGGGTCGGGCGACGGTGGTTTTGATGGTTGGCTATCGCGTGCGGGCGCGCCCGTCCAGCTCTCGTGCGCAGCGTTCTCCCTGCACTCCTGGGCGAGCAATGCGGACGCGGGCTGCGCCTCGTTCAGTCCATGTCCCTCGATTCGATATGTCCCTCGGCTGTGCCTGTAGCAGTGCTCCCGTCCCCGTCCTCTTGGTCGGGTGACGCGGGGTTGCTTTGGTCGGATTTCGCGTGCGGGCGCGCCCGTCCAGCTCCGTTCCCCACTGATCGCCTTGCCTTGCACGGCGGCCTCTGTGCGGACGCGAGCTGTGCCTCGATCGGTCCCTGTCCCTTTATTCCATATGTCCCTCGGCTGTGGGTGTAGCTGTGCTCCCGTCCTCGTCCTCCAGGACGGGCGACGGGGGTTGCGATGGTTGGCTCTCGCGTGCGGGCGCGCCCGTCCAGCTCGTTTCCCCATTGATCGCCTTGCCTTGCATGGCGGCCTCTGTGCGGACGCGAGCTGTGCCTCGATCGGTCCCTGTCCCTCGATTCGATGTGTCCCTCGGATGTGGGTTTTACAGTGCTTCCGTCCTGGTCCTCCGGGACAGTCGACGGTGGTTGCGATGGTTGGCTATCGCGTGCGGGCGCGCCCGTCCAGCTCTCGTGCGCAGCGTTCTCCCCGCACTCCTGGGCGAGCAATGCGGACGCGGGCTGCGCCTCGGTCGGTCCCCGTCCCTCGATTCGATATGTCCCTCGGCTGTGCACTGTAGCGGTGCTCCCGTCCTCGTCCACTTGGTCGGTTGACGCGGGGTTGCTTCGGTCGGCTTTCGCGTGCGGGCGCGCCCGTCCAGCTCTGTTCCCCACTGATCGCCTTGCCTTGCACGGCCTCTGTGCGGACGCGAGCTGTGCCTCGATCGGTCCCAGTCCCTCGATTCGATATGTCCCTCGGCTGTGGGTGTAGCTGT
Organism: Annona cherimola; assembly: GCA_030490835.1. Lineage (NCBI taxonomy): Eukaryota > Viridiplantae > Streptophyta > Magnoliopsida > Magnoliales > Annonaceae > Annona > Annona cherimola. The sequence goes on along the minus strand of JASFXW010000151.1, from coordinate 68,157 downwards.
GCTCCCGTCCTCGTCCTCCTGGACGGGCGACGGGGGTTGCGATGGTTGGCTTTCGCGTGCGGGCGCGCCCGTCCAGCTCTATTCCCACTGATCGCTTTGCCTGGCATCGTGCGGACGCGAGCTGTGCCCCTATCGGTCCGTGTCCCTCGATTCGATATGTCCCTCGGCTGTGGGTTTTTGCAGTGCTCAAATCCTCGTCCTCCGGGACGGGCGACGGTGGTTGCGATGGTTGGCTTTCGCGTGCGGTCGCGCCCGTCCAGCTCTCGTGCGCCGCGTTCTCCCAGCACTCCTGGGCGAGCAATGCGGACGCGGGCTGCGCCTCGGTCGGTCCCCGTCCCTCGATCCGATATGTCCCTCGGCTGTGCACTGTAGCGGTGCTACCGTCCTCGTCCACTTGGTCGGTTGACGCGGGGTTGCTTCGGTCGGCTTTCGCGTGCGGGCGCGCCCGTCCAGCTCCATTCCCCATTGATCGCCTTGCCTTGCATTGGCGGCCTCTGTGCGGACTCGAGCTGTGCCTCGATCGGTGCCTGTCCCTCTATTCGATTTGTCTCTCGGCTGTGGGTGTAGCTGTGCTCCCGTCCTCGTCCCCCCGGACGGCCGACGGCGGTTGCGATGGTTGACTTTCGCGTGCGGGCGCGCCCGTCCAGCTCTATTCCC
>JASFXW010000151.1:47500-52500 GCA_030490835.1 Annona cherimola | reverse complement strand
CAGCTCGGAACCACCCGGATTGCCCCATAGATGCTCGAATGCCCCGCCTCCTCGCCCCGTCCCTCCCGAATCGATGCCCCGTTGCCGCTAGTTGGCGGCCTAGCGCCCCGGGTCGTTGCCCGATCGCCCGTCCGACTCGCGTCCATGCCCGGCCACATCGGCCCGGTGCTCGATCGCCACGGGGTGACGATGGACCCCCACGGGGCTACGCTCATCCCGTTCGGATCGATGCCTGAGACGCCCCGGATGCAACCCCGCCCAAGCACCATGCTGTGGGAGCGGGTGTGGCCAGGGCCGAGTACCACAGGCTGGGCCGAGTACCGCCAGTATAACAGGTGAGCACTTTTGGCCGCAACTTCCTGCTTGTGGGGGTTCAGGCCCTCCAGGTATATAGGTAGACAGTGGTGGTGGATGGCCGACTGCTCTTGGGAAGCAGCTCGGAACCACCCGGATGGCCCCATCGATGCCCGAATGCCCGGCATCCTCGCCCCGTCCCTCCCGAATCGATGCCCCGTTGCCGCTAGTTGGCGGCCTAGCGCCCCGGGTCGTTGCCCGATCGCCCGGGGTCGTTGCCCGTCCGACTCGCATCCATGCCCGGCCTCATCGGCCCGGTGCTCGATCGCCACGGGGTGACGATGGACCCCCACGGGGATACGCTCATCCCGTTCGGAACGATGCCTGAGACGCCCCGGATGCAGCCCCGCCCAAGCACCATGCTGTGGGAGCGTGTGTGGCCAGGGCCGAGTACCGCCAGTATAACTGGTGAGCACTTTTGGCCGCAACTTCCTGCTTGTGGGGGTTCAGGCCCTCCAGGTATATAGGTAGACAGTGGTGGTGGATGGCCGACTGCTCTTGGGAAGCAGCTCGGAACCACCCGGATAGCCCCATCGATGCCCGAATGCCCGGCATCCTCGCCCCGTCCCTCCCGAATCGATGCCCCGTTGCCGCTGGTTGGCGGCCTAGCGCCCCGGGTCGTTGCCCTATCGCCCGGGGTCGTTGCCCGTCCGACTCGCGTCCATGCCCGGCCACATCGGCCCGGTGCTCGATCGCCACGGGGTGACGATGGACCCCCACGGGGCTACGCTCATCCCGTTCGGATCGATGCCTGAGACGCCCCGGATGCAACCCCGCCCAATCACCATGCTGTGGGAGCGGGTGTGGCCAGGGCCGAGTACCACAGGCTGGGCCGAGTACCGCCAGTATAACTGGTGAGCACTTTTGGCCGCAACTTCCTGCTTGTGGGGGTTCAGGCCCTCCAAGTATATAGGTAGACAGTGGTGGTGGATGGCCGACTGCTCTTGGGAAGCAGCTCGGAACCACCCGGATAGCCCCATCGATGCCCGAATGCCCGGCATCCTCGCCCCGTCCCTCCCGAATCGATGCCCGGTTGCCGCTAGTTGGCGGCCTAGCGCCCGGGGTCGTTGCCCGTCCGACTCGCATCCATGCCCGGCCTCATCGGCCCGGTGCTCGATCGCCACGGGGTGACGATGGACCCCCACGGGGATACGGTCATCCCGTTCGGAACGATGCTTGAGACGCCCCGGATGCAGCCCCGCCCAAGCACCATGCTGTGGGAGCGTGTGTGGCCAGGGCCGAGTACCACAGGCTGGGCCGAGTACCGCCAGTATAACTGGTGAGCACTTTTGGCCGCAACTTCCTGCTTGTGGGGGTTCAGGCCCTCCAGGTATATAGGTAGACAGTGGTGGTGGATGGCCGACTGCTCTTGGGAAGCAGCTCGGAACCACCCGGATAGCCCCATCGATGCCCGAATGCCCGGCATCCTCGCCCCGTCCCTCCCGAATCGATGCCCCGTTGCCGCTGGTTTGCGGCCTAGCGCCCCGGGTCGTTGCCCTATCGCCCGGGGTCGTTGCCCGTCCGACTCGCGTCCATGCCCGGCCACATCGGCCCGGTGCTCGATCGCCACGGGGTGACGATGGACCCCCACGAGGCTACGCTCATCCCGTTCGGATCGATGCCTGAGACGCCCCGGATGCATCCCCGCCCAAGCACCATGCTGTGGGAGCGTGTGTGGCCAGGGCCGAGTACCGCCAGTATAACTGGTGAGCACTTTTGGCCGCAACTTCCTGCTTGTGGGGGTTCAGGCCCTCCAGGTATATAGGTAGACAGTGGTGGTGGATGGCCGACTGCTCTTGGGAAGCAGCTCGGAACCACCCGGATAGCCCCATCGATGCCCGAATGCCCGGCATCCTCGCCCCGTTGCCGCTAGTTGGCGGCCTAGTGCCCGGGGTCGTTACCCGTCCGACTCGTGTCCATGCCCGCCCTCATCGGCCCGGTGCCCGGTCGCCATGGGGGGACGACGGACACCCTCGGGGCTATGCTCGTCGCGTTTGGATCGATGGCCGGCCGTCCCGGATGCAACCCCGCCCAAGCACCAAGCCGTGGGGGCGTGTGTGGCCAGGGCCGAGTACCACAGGCAGGGCCGAGTACCGCCAGTATAACTGGTGAGCACTTTTGGCCGCAACTTCCTGCTTGTGGGCGGACGGGCCCTCCAAGTATATAGGTAGAAGGTGGTATGCGACCGTCCGCCCATGCCCCCGGATGGCATCCCCGCTCACCCGCGCATCGTCTGATGGCGTTCACCACGGTCGGTGCACGCGTCGACGCTGCCCTTGGGGCGGATGGTTGTCCGTCTTCCTCCTTGCATCCTTCCCGCCTCTCACCCGCTCCAATCTGCTTGATCCGTCCTCTCCTTGTTGCGGTCCTGGGCGATGTGCTTGTCATGCCCGTCCAGTCCAGTACCCTTTACGTCGCAGTCGTCATCCGCCTAGTTTGCAGATTTGCACCCATAAGCCCCCAACACCCCATTCTGAGTTCGCGTGCGGGCGCGCCCGTTTGCTGCCCGAGGGTAACCGTCCACCGTGTAGTGTGAGCCACACCGCTGGACGTTGCTCCCGGGCAGCTGCCCCCCTCCGCTCCCCCAACCAGTCCCCCCTGCTGTTTACGCGTGCAGGCGCGCCCGTCCAGCTTGTCCGCCTCGATCACCCTGCATTGCTTGGTACGTGAGCAGACGTGAGCTGCGCCTCAATCTGTCCCTGCCCCTCGACTCGATTTGTTCCTCGACTGTGGGTTTTGCACTGCCCCCGTCCCCGTCCTCACGAATGGGCGACGCGGGGTGCTGACGGTTGCCTTCCGCGTGCGGGCGCGCCCGTCCAGCCGTTCCCCACTGGTCTCCCTGCACTGCAGGGCGATACGTGTGGGTGCGAGCTGCGCCCGGATCGGTCCCTGTCCCTCGACTGTGGGTTCCGAGCTGCTCCCGTCCTCGTCCTCCCGGACGGGCGACGCGGGGCTGCGATGGATGGCTTTCGCGTGCGGGCGCGCCCGTCCAGCTCTCGTGCGCATCGTTCTCCCAGCACTCCTGGGCGAGCTGCGCGGACGCGGGCTGTGCCTCGATCGGTCCCTGTCCCTGTCCCTCGGCTGTGGGTTTTGCAGTGCTCCCGTCCTCGTCCCCCGGGTCGGGCGACGGTGGTTTTGATGGTTGGCTATCGCGTGCGGGCGCGCCCGTCCAGCTCTCGTGCGCAGCGTTCTCCCTGCACTCCTGGGCGAGCAATGCGGACGCGGGCTGCGCCTCGTTCAGTCCATGTCCCTCGATTCGATATGTCCCTCGGCTGTGCCTGTAGCAGTGCTCCCGTCCCCGTCCTCTTGGTCGGGTGACGCGGGGTTGCTTTGGTCGGATTTCGCGTGCGGGCGCGCCCGTCCAGCTCCGTTCCCCACTGATCGCCTTGCCTTGCACGGCGGCCTCTGTGCGGACGCGAGCTGTGCCTCGATCGGTCCCTGTCCCTTTATTCCATATGTCCCTCGGCTGTGGGTGTAGCTGTGCTCCCGTCCTCGTCCTCCAGGACGGGCGACGGGGGTTGCGATGGTTGGCTCTCGCGTGCGGGCGCGCCCGTCCAGCTCGTTTCCCCATTGATCGCCTTGCCTTGCATGGCGGCCTCTGTGCGGACGCGAGCTGTGCCTCGATCGGTCCCTGTCCCTCGATTCGATGTGTCCCTCGGATGTGGGTTTTACAGTGCTTCCGTCCTGGTCCTCCGGGACAGTCGACGGTGGTTGCGATGGTTGGCTATCGCGTGCGGGCGCGCCCGTCCAGCTCTCGTGCGCAGCGTTCTCCCCGCACTCCTGGGCGAGCAATGCGGACGCGGGCTGCGCCTCGGTCGGTCCCCGTCCCTCGATTCGATATGTCCCTCGGCTGTGCACTGTAGCGGTGCTCCCGTCCTCGTCCACTTGGTCGGTTGACGCGGGGTTGCTTCGGTCGGCTTTCGCGTGCGGGCGCGCCCGTCCAGCTCTGTTCCCCACTGATCGCCTTGCCTTGCACGGCCTCTGTGCGGACGCGAGCTGTGCCTCGATCGGTCCCAGTCCCTCGATTCGATATGTCCCTCGGCTGTGGGTGTAGCTGTGCTCCCGTCCTCATCCTCCTGGACGGGCGACGGGGGTTGCGATGGTTGGCTTTCGCGTGCGGGCGCGCCCGTCCAGCTCTATTCCCACTGATCGCTTTGCCTGGCATCGTGCGGACGCGAGCTGTGCCCCTATCGGTCCGTGTCCCTCGATTCGATATGTCCCTCGGCTGTGGGTTTTTGCAGTGCTCAAATCCTCGTCCTCCGGGACGGGCGACGGTGGTTGCGATGGTTGGCTTTCGCGTGCGGTCGCGCCCGTCCAGCTCTCGTGCGCCGCGTTCTCCCAGCACTCCTGGGCGAGCAATGCGGACGCGGGCTGCGCCTCGGTCGGTCCCCGTCCCTCGATCCGATATGTCCCTCGGCTGTGCACTGTAGCGGTGCTACCGTCCTCGTCCACTTGGTCGGTTGACGCGGGGTTGCTTCGGTCGGCTTTCGCGTGCGGGCGCGCCCGTCCAGCTCCATTCCCCATTGATCGCCTTGCCTTGCATTGGCGGCCTCTGTGCGGACTCGAGCTGTGCCTCGATCGGTGCCTGTCCCTCTATTCGATTTGTCTCTCGGCTGTGGGTGTAGCTGTGCTCCCGTCCTCGTCCC
>JASFXW010000151.1:30000-37500 GCA_030490835.1 Annona cherimola | reverse complement strand
GACTGCTCTATGGAAGCAGCTCGGAACCACCCGGATTGCCCCATAGATGCTCGAATGCCCCGCCTCCTCGCCCCGTCCCTCCCGAATCGATGCCCCGTTGCCGCTAGTTGGCGGCCTAGCGCCCCAGGTCGTTGCCCGATCACCCGTCCGACTCGCGTCCATGCCCGGCCACATCGGCCCGGTGCTCGATCGCCACGGGGTGACGATGGACCCCCACGGGGCTACGCTCATCCCGTTCGGATCGATGCCTGAGACGCCCCGGATGCAACCCCGCCCAAGCACCATGCTGTGGGAGCGGGTGTGGCCAGGGCCGAGTACCACAGGCTGGGCCGAGTACCGCCAGTATAACTGGTGAGCACTTTTGGCCGCAACTTCCTGCTTGTGGGGGTTCAGGCCCTCCAGGTATATAGGTAGACAGTGGTGGTGGATGGCCGACTGCTCTTGGGAAGCAGCTCGGAACCACCCGGATGGCCCCATCGATGCCCGAATGCCCGGCATCCTCGCCCCGTCCCTCCCGAATCGATGCCCCGTTGCCGCTAGTTGGCGGCCTAGCGCCCCGGGTCGTTGCCCGATCGCCCGGGGTCGTTGCCCGTCCGACTCGCATCCATGCCCGGCCTCATCGGCCCGGTGCTCGATCGCCACGGGGTGACGATGGACCCCCACGGGGATACGCTCATCCCGTTCGGAACGATGCCTGAGACGCCCCGGATGCAGCCCCGCCCAAGCACCATGCTGTGGGAGCGTGTGTGGCCAGGGCCGAGTACCGCCAGTATAACTGGTGAGCACTTTTGGCCGCAACTTCCTGCTTGTGGGGGTTCAGGCCCTCCAGGTATATAGGTAGACAGTGGTGGTGGATGGCCGACTGCTCTTGGGAAGCAGCTCGGAACCACCCGGATAGCCCCATCGATGCCCGAATGCCCGGCATCCTCGCCCCGTCCCTCCCGAATCGATGCCCCGTTGCCGCTGGTTGGCGGCCTAGCGCCCCGGGTCGTTGCCCTATCGCCCGGGGTCGTTGCCCGTCCGACTCGCGTCCATGCCCGGCCACATCGGCCCGGTGCTCGATCGCCACGGGGTGACGATGGACCCCCACGGGGCTACGCTCATCCCGTTCGGATCGATGCCTGAGACGCCCCGGATGCAACCCCGCCCAATCACCATGCTGTGGGAGCGGGTGTGGCCAGGGCCGAGTACCACAGGCTGGGCCGAGTACCGCCAGTATAACTGGTGAGCACTTTTGGCCGCAACTTCCTGCTTGTGGGGGTTCAGGCCCTCCAAGTATATAGGTAGACAGTGGTGGTGGATGGCCGACTGCTCTTGGGAAGCAGCTCGGAACCACCCGGATAGCCCCATCGATGCCCGAATGCCCGGCATCCTCGCCCCGTCCCTCCCGAATCGATGCCCGGTTGCCGCTAGTTGGCGGCCTAGCGCCCGGGGTCGTTGCCCGTCCGACTCGCATCCATGCCCGGCCTCATCGGCCCGGTGCTCGATCGCCACGGGGTGACGATGGACCCCCACGGGGATACGGTCATCCCGTTCGGAACGATGCTTGAGACGCCCCGGATGCAGCCCCGCCCAAGCACCATGCTGTGGGAGCGTGTGTGGCCAGGGCCGAGTACCACAGGCTGGGCCGAGTACCGCCAGTATAACTGGTGAGCACTTTTGGCCGCAACTTCCTGCTTGTGGGGGTTCAGGCCCTCCAGGTATATAGGTAGACAGTGGTGGTGGATGGCCGACTGCTCTTGGGAAGCAGCTCGGAACCACCCGGATGGCCCCATCGATGCCCGAATGCCCGGCATCCTCGCCCCGTCCCTCCCGAATCGATGCCCCGTTGCCGCTAGTTGGCGGCCTAGCGCCCCGGGTCGTTGCCCGATCGCCCGGGGTCGTTGCCCGTCCGACTCGCATCCATGCCCGGCCTCATCGGCCCGGTGCTCGATCGCCACGGGGTGACGATGGACCCCCACGGGGATACGCTCATCCCGTTCGGAACGATGCCTGAGACGCCCCGGATGCAGCCCCGCCCAAGCACCATGCTGTGGGAGCGTGTGTGGCCAGGGCCGAGTACCGCCAGTATAACTGGTGAGCACTTTTGGCCGCAACTTCCTGCTTGTGGGGGTTCAGGCCCTCCAGGTATATAGGTAGACAGTGGTGGTGGATGGCCGACTGCTCTTGGGAAGCAGCTCGGAACCACCCGGATAGCCCCATCGATGCCCGAATGCCCGGCATCCTCGCCCCGTTGCCGCTAGTTGGCGGCCTAGTGCCCGGGGTCGTTGCCCGTCCGACTCGTGTCCATGCCCGCCCTCATCGGCCCGGTGCCCGGTCGCCATGGGGGGACGACGGACACCCTCGGGGCTATGCTCGTCGCGTTTGGATCGATGGCCGGCCGTCCCGGATGCAACCCCGCCCAAGCACCAAGCTGTGGGGGCGTGTGTGGCCAGGGCCGAGTACCACAGGCAGGGCCGAGTACCGCCAGTATAACTGGTGAGCACTTTTGGCCGCAACTTCCTGCTTGTGGGGGTTCAGGCCCTCCAAGTATATAGGTAGACAGTGTTGGTGGATGGCCGACTGCTCTTGGGAAGCAGCTCGGAACCACCCGGATTGCCCGATCGATGCGCGAATGCCCCGCGTCCTCGTCCCGTCCCTCCCGAATCGATGCCCCTTTGCCGCGAGTTGGCGGCCTAGCGCCCCGGGTCGTTGCCCGATCGCCCGGTTTCGTTGCCCGTCCGACTCGCGTCCATGCCCGGCGCTCGGTCGCCATGTGGGGAAGACGGACCCCCTCGGGGCTATGCTCGTCGCGTTCGGATCGATGCCCGGCCGTCCCGGATGCAACCCCGACCAAGCATTAAGCTGTGGGGGCGTGTGTGGCCAGGGCCGAGTACCACAGGCAGGGCCGAGTACCGCCAGTATAACTGGTGAGCACTTTTGGCCGCAACTTCCTGCTTGTGGGGGTTCAGGCCCTCCAAGTATATAGGTAGACAGTGGTGGTGGACGGCCGACTGCTCTTGGGAAGCAGCTCGGAACCACCCGGATTGCCCGATCGATGCGCGAATGCCCCGCGTCCTCGCCCCGTCCCTCCCGAATCGATGCCCCTTTGCCGCGAGTTGGCGGCCTAGCGTCTCGGGTCGTTGCCCGATCGCCCGGGGTCGTTGCCCGTCCGGGTCGCGTCCATGCCCGGCCTCCTCTGCCCGGTGCTCGATCGCCATTGGGGGACGACGGATCCCCGCGGGGCTATGCTCGTCCCGTTCGGATCGATGCTTGAGACGCGACCGTCTGCCCATGCCCCCGGATGGCATCCCCGCTCACGCGCGCATCGCCTGTTGGCGTTCACCCCGGATGGTGCACGCGTTGAAGCTGCCCCATGGGGCCGATGCTCAGAATCGCCCGAATTGCCCCCTGTCGATGCGTCCGAATAGCGTCCATGCTCGACCACCCCGTCCGGTGCTCGGCTGCCTTGTGGCAATGCCCGACCCCCACGGCACTATGCCTGTCCCTTTCGATTTAATGCTAGGCCACCCCGGACACATCCCCCCCCATGGATGCGTCGGGCTAGCGTCCATGCTCGACCACCCCGTCCGGTGCTCGGCTGCCTTGTGGCAATGCCCGACCCCCACGGCACTATGCCTGTCCCTTTCGATTTAATGCTAGGCCGCCCCGGACGCATCCCCGTCCAAGTAGCCAGCATCTGGGTCGCGCATTGCCTGGGCCGTGTACCACAGCAAGGGCCGAGTACCGCCAGTATAACTGGTGAGCACTTTTGGCCGCAACTTCCTGCTTGTGGGCGTACGGGCCCTCCAGGTATATAGATAGACGGTGGTAGGCGACCGTCAGCCCATGCACCCCGATGGCAGCCGTGCTCACGCGTGCGTCCTGTGTTGCCGTTCACCCCGGACGGCCCACGCGCTGACGCTGCCCCCCGTGCCCGATGCTCGGAACCTCCCGGATTGCCCCTCCCCCCCCCCCAATGGATGCGTCGGGCTAGCGTCCATGCCCTGCCTCCTCGGTCTGGTGCTCGGCTGCCTTGTGCCAATGCACGACCCCCACGGCACTTTGCCAGTCCCTTTCGATTCGATGCTAAGCTGCCCCGGACGCATCCCCGTCCAAGGAGCCGGCTTCTGGGTGGTGCGCTGCCTGGGCCGAGTACCACATCATGGGCCGAGTACCGCCAGTATAACTGGTGAGCACTTTTGGCCGCAACTTCCTGCTTGTGGGCGTACGGGCCCTCCAGGTATATAGATAGACGGTGGTAGGCGACCGTCCGCCCATGCACCCGGGTGGCATCCCCGCTCACCCGTGCATCGTCTGATGCCGTTTGCCCCGGACGGCGCATGCGTTGACGTTGGCCCCGTGCCCGATGCTCGGAACCTCCCGGATTGCCCCACCCCCATCGATGCGTCGGGCTAGCGTCCATGCCTGGCCACCTCGGCCAGGTGCTCGGCTGTGCCTGTGGCAATGCACGACCCCCACGGCACTCTGCCCGTCCCTTTGGATACGATGCTAAGCTGCCCCGGACGCATCCCCGTCCATGGAGCCAGCTTCTGGGTCGTGCACTGCCTGGGCCGAGTACCAGAGCATGGGCCGAGTACCGCCAGTATAACTGGTGAGCACTTTTGGCCGCAACTTCCTGCTTGTGGGCGGACGGGCCCTCCAAGTATATAGGTAGAAGGTGGTATGCGACCGTCCGCCCATGCCCCCGGATGGCATCCCCGCTCACCCGCGCATCGTCTGATGGCGTTCACCACGGTCGGTGCACGCGTCGACGCTGCCCTTGGGGCGGATGGTTGTCCGTCTTCCTCCTTGCATCCTTCCCGCCTCTCACCCGCTCCAATCTGCTTGATCCGTCCTCTCCTTGTTGCGGTCCTGGGCGATGTGCTTGTCATGCCCGTCCAGTCCAGTACCCTTTACGTCGCAGTCGTCATCCGCCTAGTTTGCAGATTTGCACCCATAAGCCCCCAACACCCCATTCTGAGTTCGCGTGTGGGCGCGCCCGTTTGCTGCCCGAGGGTAACCGTCCACCGTGTAGTGTGAGCCACACCGCTGGACGTTGCTCCCGGGCAGCTGCCCCCCTCCGCTCCCCCAACCAGTCCCCCCTGCTGTTTACGCGTGCAGGCGCGCCCGTCCAGCTTGTCTGCCTCGATCACCCTGCATTGCTTGGTACGTGAGCAGACGTGAGCTGCGCCTCAATCTGTCCCTGCCCCTCGACTCGATTTGTTCCTCGACTGTGGGTTTTGCACTGCCCCCGTCCCCGTCCTCACGAATGGGCGACGCGGGGTGCTGACGGTTGCCTTCCGCGTGCGGGCGCGCCCGTCCAGCCGTTCCCCACTGGTCTCCCTGCACTGCAGGGCGATACGTGTGGGTGCGAGCTGCGCCCGGATCGGTCCCTGTCCCTCGACTGTGGGTTCCGAGCTGCTCCCGTCCTCGTCCTCCCGGACGGGCGACGCGGGGCTGCGATGGATGGCTTTCGCGTGCGGGCGCGCCCGTCCAGCTCTCGTGCGCATCGTTCTCCCAGCACTCCTGGGCGAGCTGCGCGGACGCGGGCTGTGCCTCGATCGGTCCCTGTCCCTGTCCCTCGGCTGTGGGTTTTGCAGTGCTCCCGTCCTCGTCCCCCGGGTCGGGCGACGGTGGTTTTGATGGTTGGCTATCGCGTGCGGGCGCGCCCGTCCAGCTCTCGTGCGCAGCGTTCTCCCTGCACTCCTGGGCGAGCAATGCGGACGCGGGCTGCGCCTCGTTCAGTCCATGTCCCTCGATTCGATATGTCCCTCGGCTGTGCCTGTAGCAGTGCTCCCGTCCCCGTCCTCTTGGTCGGGTGACGCGGGGTTGCTTTGGTCGGATTTCGCGTGCGGGCGCGCCCGTCCAGCTCCGTTCCCCACTGATCGCCTTGCCTTGCACGGCGGCCTCTGTGCGGACGCGAGCTGTGCCTCGATCGGTCCCTGTCCCTTTATTCCATATGTCCCTCGGCTGTGGGTGTAGCTGTGCTCCCGTCCTCGTCCTCCAGGACGGGCGACGGGGGTTGCGATGGTTGGCTCTCGCGTGCGGGCGCGCCCGTCCAGCTCGTTTCCCCATTGATCGCCTTGCCTTGCATGGCGGCCTCTGTGCGGACGCGAGCTGTGCCTCGATCGGTCCCTGTCCCTCGATTCGATGTGTCCCTCGGATGTGGGTTTTACAGTGCTTCCGTCCTGGTCCTCCGGGACAGTCGACGGTGGTTGCGATGGTTGGCTATCGCGTGCGGGCGCGCCCGTCCAGCTCTCGTGCGCAGCGTTCTCCCCGCACTCCTGGGCGAGCAATGCGGACGCGGGCTGCGCCTCGGTCGGTCCCCGTCCCTCGATTCGATATGTCCCTCGGCTGTGCACTGTAGCGGTGCTCCCGTCCTCGTCCACTTGGTCGGTTGACGCGGGGTTGCTTCGGTCGGCTTTCGCGTGCGGGCGCGCCCGTCCAGCTCTGTTCCCCACTGATCGCCTTGCCTTGCACGGCCTCTGTGCGGACGCGAGCTGTGCCTCGATCGGTCCCAGTCCCTCGATTCGATATGTCCCTCGGCTGTGGGTGTAGCTGTGCTCCCGTCCTCGTCCTCCTGGACGGGCGACGGGGGTTGCGATGGTTGGCTTTCGCGTGCGGGCGCGCCCGTCCAGCTCTATTCCCACTGATCGCTTTGCCTGGCATCGTGCGGACGCGAGCTGTGCCCCTATCGGTCCGTGTCCCTCGATTCGATATGTCCGTCGGCTGTGGGTTTTTGCAGTGCTCAAATCCTCGTCCTCCGGGACGGGCGACGGTGGTTGCGATGGTTGGCTTTCGCGTGCGGTCGCGCCCGTCCAGCTCTCGTGCGCCGCGTTCTCCCAGCACTCCTGGGCGAGCAATGCGGACGCGGGCTGCGCCTCGGTCGGTCCCCGTCCCTCGATCCGATATGTCCCTCGGCTGTGCACTGTAGCGGTGCTACCGTCCTCGTCCACTTGGTCGGTTGACGCGGGGTTGCTTCGGTCGGCTTTCGCGTGCGGGCGCGCCCGTCCAGCTCCATTCCCCATTGATCGCCTTGCCTTGCATTGGCGGCCTCTGTGCGGACTCGAGCTGTGCCTCGATCGGTGCCTGTCCCTCTATTCGATTTGTCTCTCGGCTGTGGGTGTAGCTGTGCTCCCGTCCTCGTCCCCCCTGACGGCCGACGGCGGTTGCGATGGTTAACTTTCGCGTGCGGGCGCGCCCGTCCAGCTCTATTCCCCATTGATCGCCTTGCCTTGCATGGCGGCCTCTGTGCGGACGCGAGCTGTGCCTCGATCGGTCCCTGTCCCTCTATTCGATATGTCCATCGGCTGTGGGTTTTTGCAGTGCTCCAATCCTCGTCCTCCGGGACGGGCGACGGTCGTTCAGTCCATGTCCCTCGATTCGATATGTCCCTCGGCTGTGCCTGTAGCAGTGCTCCCGTCCCCGTCCTCTTGGATGGGCGACGCGGGGTTGCGATGGTCGGCTTTCGCGTGCGGGCGCGCCCGTCCAGCTCTATTCCCCATTGATCGCCTTGCC
>JASFXW010000151.1:15000-20000 GCA_030490835.1 Annona cherimola | reverse complement strand
CAACTTCCTGCTTGTGGGGGTTCAGGCCCTCCAGGTATATAGGTAGACAGTGGTGGTGGATGGCCGACTGCTCTTGGGAAGCAGCTCGGAACCACCCGGATGGCCCCATCGATGCCCGAATGCCCGGCATCCTCGCCCCGTCCCTCCCGAATCGATGCCCCGTTGCCGCTAGTTGGCGGCCTAGCGCCCCGGGTCGTTGCCCGATCGCCCGGGGTCGTTGCCCGTCCGACTCGCATCCATGCCCGGCCTCATCGGCCCGGTGCTCGATCGCCATGGGGCCGATGCTCAGAATCGCCCGAATTGCCCCCTGTCGATGCGTCCGAATAGCGTCCATGCTCGACCACCCCGTCCGGTGCTCGGCTGCCTTGTGGCAATGCCCGACCCCCACGGCACTATGCCTGTCCCTTTCGATTTAATGCTAGGCCACCCCGGACACATCCCCCCCCATGGATGCGTCGGGCTAGCGTCCATGCTCGACCACCCCGTCCGGTGCTCGGCTGCCTTGTGGCAATGCCCGACCCCCACGGCACTATGCCTGTCCCTTTCGATTTAATGCTAGGCCGCCCCGGACGCATCCCCGTCCAAGTAGCCAGCATCTGGGTCGCGCATTGCCTGGGCCGTGTACCACAGCAAGGGCCGAGTACCGCCAGTATAACTGGTGAGCACTTTTGGCCGCAACTTCCTGCTTGTGGGCGTACGGGCCCTCCAGGTATATAGATAGACGGTGGTAGGCGACCGTCAGCCCATGCACCCCGATGGCAGCCGTGCTCACGCGTGCGTCCTGTGTTGCCGTTCACCCCGGACGGCCCACGCGCTGACGCTGCCCCCGTGCCCGATGCTCGGAACCTCCCGGATTGCCCCTCCCCCCCCCCAATGGATGCGTCGGGCTAGCGTCCATGCCCTGCCTCCTCGGTCTGGTGCTCGGCTGCCTTGTGCCAATGCACGACCCCCACGGCACTTTGCCAGTCCCTTTCGATTCGATGCTAAGCTGCCCCGGACGCATCCCCGTCCAAGGAGCCGGCTTCTGGGTGGTGCGCTGCCTGGGCCGAGTACCACATCATGGGCCGAGTACCGCCAGTATAACTGGTGAGCACTTTTGGCCGCAACTTCCTGCTTGTGGGCGTACGGGCCCTCCAGGTATATAGATAGACGGTGGTAGGCGACCGTCCGCCCATGCACCCGGGTGGCATCCCCGCTCACCCGTGCATCGTCTGATGCCGTTTGCCCCGGACGGCGCATGCGTTGACGTTGGCCCCGTGCCCGATGCTCGGAACCTCCCGGATTGCCCCACCCCCATCGATGCGTCGGGCTAGCGTCCATGCCTGGCCACCTCGGTCAGGTGCTCGGCTGTGCCTGTGGCAATGCACGACCCCCACGGCACTCTGCCCGTCCCTTTGGATACGATGCTAAGCTGCCCCGGACGCATCCCCGTCCATGGAGCCAGCTTCTGGGTCGTGCACTGCCTGGGCCGAGTACCAGAGCATGGGCCGAGTACCGCCAGTATAACTGGTGAGCACTTTTGGCCGCAACTTCCTGCTTGTGGGCGGACGGGCCCTCCAAGTATATAGGTAGAAGGTGGTATGCGACCGTCCGCCCATGCCCCCGGATGGCATCCCCGCTCACCCGCGCATCGTCTGATGGCGTTCACCACGGTCGGTGCACGCGTCGACGCTGCCCTTGGGGCGGATGGTTGTCCGTCTTCCTCCTTGCATCCTTCCCGCCTCTCACCCGCTCCAATCTGCTTGATCCGTCCTCTCCTTGTTGCGGTCCTGGGCGATGTGCTTGTCATGCCCGTCCAGTCCAGTACCCTTTACGTCGCAGTCGTCATCCGCCTAGTTTGCAGATTTGCACCCATAAGCCCCCAACACCCCATTCTGAGTTCGCGTGCGGGCGCGCCCGTTTGCTGCCCGAGGGTAACCGTCCACCGTGTAGTGTGAGCCACACCGCTGGACGTTGCTCCCGGGCAGCTGCCCCCCTCCGCTCCCCCAACCAGTCCCCCCTGCTGTTTACGCGTGCAGGCGCGCCCGTCCAGCTTGTCCGCCTCGATCACCCTGCATTGCTTGGTACGTGAGCAGACGTGAGCTGCGCCTCAATCTGTCCCTGCCCCTCGACTCGATTTGTTCCTCGACTGTGGGTTTTGCACTGCCCCCGTCCCCGTCCTCACGAATGGGCGACGCGGGGTGCTGACGGTTGCCTTCCGCGTGCGGGCGCGCCCGTCCAGCCGTTCCCCACTGGTCTCCCTGCACTGCAGGGCGATACGTGTGGGTGCGAGCTGCGCCCGGATCGGTCCCTGTCCCTCGACTGTGGGTTCCGAGCTGCTCCCGTCCTCGTCCTCCCGGACGGGCGACGCGGGGCTGCGATGGATGGCTTTCGCGTGCGGGCGCGCCCGTCCAGCTCTCGTGCGCATCGTTCTCCCAGCACTCCTGGGCGAGCTGCGCGGACGCGGGCTGTGCCTCGATCGGTCCCTGTCCCTGTCCCTCGGCTGTGGGTTTTGCAGTGCTCCCGTCCTCGTCCCCCGGGTCGGGCGACGGTGGTTTTGATGGTTGGCTATCGCGTGCGGGCGCGCCCGTCCAGCTCTCGTGCGCAGCGTTCTCCCTGCACTCCTGGGCGAGCAATGCGGACGCGGGCTGCGCCTCGTTCAGTCCATGTCCCTCGATTCGATATGTCCCTCGGCTGTGCCTGTAGCAGTGCTCCCGTCCCCGTCCTCTTGGTCGGGTGACGCGGGGTTGCTTTGGTCGGATTTCGCGTGCGGGCGCGCCCGTCCAGCTCCGTTCCCCACTGATCGCCTTGCCTTGCACGGCGGCCTCTGTGCGGACGCGAGCTGTGCCTCGATCGGTCCCTGTCCCTTTATTCCATATGTCCCTCGGCTGTGGGTGTAGCTGTGCTCCCGTCCTCGTCCTCCAGGACGGGCGACGGGGGTTGCGATGGTTGGCTCTCGCGTGCGGGCGCGCCCGTCCAGCTCGTTTCCCCATTGATCGCCTTGCCTTGCATGGCGGCCTCTGTGCGGACGCGAGCTGTGCCTCGATCGGTCCCTGTCCCTCGATTCGATGTGTCCCTCGGATGTGGGTTTTACAGTGCTTCCGTCCTGGTCCTCCGGGACAGTCGACGGTGGTTGCGATGGTTGGCTATCGCGTGCGGGCGCGCCCGTCCAGCTCTCGTGCGCAGCGTTCTCCCCGCACTCCTGGGCGAGCAATGCGGACGCGGGCTGCGCCTCGGTCGGTCCCCGTCCCTCGATTCGATATGTCCCTCGGCTGTGCACTGTAGCGGTGCTCCCGTCCTCGTCCACTTGGTCGGTTGACGCGGGGTTGCTTCGGTCGGCTTTCGCGTGCGGGCGCGCCCGTCCAGCTCTGTTCCCCACTGATCGCCTTGCCTTGCACGGCCTCTGTGCGGACGCGAGCTGTGCCTCGATCGGTCCCAGTCCCTCGATTCGATATGTCCCTCGGCTGTGGGTGTAGCTGTGCTCCCGTCCTCGTCCTCCTGGACGGGCGACGGGGGTTGCGATGGTTGGCTTTCGCGTGCGGGCGCGCCCGTCCAGCTCTATTCCCACTGATCGCTTTGCCTGGCATCGTGCGGACGCGAGCTGTGCCCCTATCGGTCCGTGTCCCTCGATTCGATATGTCCCTCGGCTGTGGGTTTTTGCAGTGCTCAAATCCTCGTCCTCCGGGACGGGCGACGGTGGTTGCGATGGTTGGCTTTCGCGTGCGGTCGCGCCCGTCCAGCTCTCGTGCGCCGCGTTCTCCCAGCACTCCTGGGCGAGCAATGCGGACGCGGGCTGCGCCTCGGTCGGTCCCCGTCCCTCGATCCGATATGTCCCTCGGCTGTGCACTGTAGCGGTGCTACCGTCCTCGTCCACTTGGTCGGTTGACGCGGGGTTGCTTCGGTCGGCTTTCGCATGCGGGCGCGCCCGTCCAGCTCCATTCCCCATTGATCGCCTTGCCTTGCATTGGCGGCCTCTGTGCGGACTCGAGCTGTGCCTCGATCGGTGCCTGTCCCTCTATTCGATTTGTCTCTCGGCTGTGGGTGTAGCTGTGCTCCCGTCCTCGTCCCCCCGGACGGCCGACGGCGGTTGCGATGGTTGACTTTCGCGTGCGGGCGCGCCCGTCCAGCTCTATTCCCCATTGATCGCCTTGCCTTGCATGGCGGCCTCTGTGCGGACGCGAGCTGTGCCTCGATCGGTCCCTGTCCCTCTATTCGATATGTCCATCGGCTGTGGGTTTTTGCAGTGCTCCAATCCTCGTCCTCCGGGACGGGCGACGGTCGTTCAGTCCATGTCCCTCGATTCGATATGTCCCTCGGCTGTGCCTGTAGCAGTGCTCCCGTCCCCGTCCTCTTGGATGGGCGACGCGGGGTTGCGATGGTCGGCTTTCGCGTGCGGGCGCGCCCGTCCAGCTCTATTCCCCATTGATCGCCTTGCCTTGCATGGCGGCCTCTGTGCGGACTCGAGCTGTGCCTCGATCGGTGCCTGTCCCTCCATTCGATTTGTCCCTCGGCTGTGGGTGTAGCTGTGCTCCCGTCCTCGTCCCCCCGGACGGGCGACGGGGGTTGCGATGGTTGGCTTTCGCGTGCGGGCGCGCCCGTCCAGCTCTATTCCCCATTGATCGCCTTGCCTTGCATGGCGGACTCTGTGCGGACGCGAGCTGTGCCTCGATCGGTCCCTGTCCCTCTATTCGATATGTCCGTCGGCTGTGAGTTCTGCTGTGCTCCCGTCCGCGTCCTCCGGGACGGGCTGCGGGGGTTGCGATGGTTGGCTCTCGCGTGCCGGGCTGCGCCTCGGTCAGTCCTTGTCCCTCGATCCGATATGTCCCTCGGCTGTGTGTAGCAGTGCTCCCGTCCCCGTCCTCTTGGATGGGCGACGCGGGGTTGCGATGGTCGGCTTTCGCGTGCGGGCGCGCCCGTCCAGCTCGATTCCCCCTTGATCGCCTTGCCTTGCACGGAGACCTCTGTGCGGACGCGAGCTGTGCCTCGATCGGTCCCTGTCCCTCGGCTGTGGGTTTTGCTGT
>JASFXW010000151.1:0-5000 GCA_030490835.1 Annona cherimola | reverse complement strand
GATGCCCCTTTGCCGCGAGTTGGCGGCCTAGCGCCTCGGGTCGTTGCCCGATCGCCCGGGGGTCGTTGCCCGTCCGGGTCGCGTCCATGCCCGGCCTCCTCTGCCCGGTGCTCGATCGCCATTGGGGGACGACGGATCCCCGCGGGGCTATGCTCGTCCCGTTCGGATCGATGCTTGAGACGCGACCGTCTGCCCATGCCCCCGGATGGCATCCCCGCTCACGCGCGCATCGCCTGTTGGCGTTCACCCCGGATGGTGCACGCGTTGAAGCTGCCCCATGGGGCCGATGCTCAGAATCGCCCGAATTGCCCCCTGTCGATGCGTCCGAATAGCGTCCATGCTCGACCACCCCGTCCGGTGCTCGGCTGCCTTGTGGCAATGCCCGACCCCCACGGCACTATGCCTGTCCCTTTCGATTTAATGCTAGGCCACCCCGGACACATCCCCCCCCATGGATGCGTCGGGCTAGCGTCCATGCTCGACCACCCCGTCCGGTGCTCGGCTGCCTTGTGGCAATGCCCGACCCCCACGGCACTATGCCTGTCCCTTTCGATTTAATGCTAGGCCGCCCCGGACGCATCCCCGTCCAAGTAGCCAGCATCTGGGTCGCGCATTGCCTGGGCCGTGTACCACAGCAAGGGCCGAGTACCGCCAGTATAACTGGTGAGCACTTTTGGCCGCAACTTCCTGCTTGTGGGCGTACGGGCCCTCCAGGTATATAGATAGACGGTGGTAGGCGACCGTCAGCCCATGCACCCCGATGGCAGCCGTGCTCACGCGTGCGTCCTGTGTTGCCGTTCACCCCGGACGGCCCACGCGCTGACGCTGCCCCCGTGCCCGATGCTCGGAACCTCCCGGATTGCCCCTCCCCCCCCCCAATGGATGCGTCGGGCTAGCGTCCATGCCCTGCCTCCTCGGTCTGGTGCTCGGCTGCCTTGTGCCAATGCACGACCCCCACGGCACTTTGCCAGTCCCTTTCGATTCGATGCTAAGCTGCCCCGGACGCATCCCCGTCCAAGGAGCCGGCTTCTGGGTGGTGCGCTGCCTGGGCCGAGTACCACATCATGGGCCGAGTACCGCCAGTATAACTGGTGAGCACTTTTGGCCGCAACTTCCTGCTTGTGGGCGTACGGGCCCTCCAGGTATATAGATAGACGGTGGTAGGCGACCGTCCGCCCATGCACCCGGGTGGCATCCCCGCTCACCCGTGCATCGTCTGATGCCGTTTGCCCCGGACGGCGCATGCGTTGACGTTGGCCCCGTGCCCGATGCTCGGAACCTCCCGGATTGCCCCACCCCCATCGATGCGTCGGGCTAGCGTCCATGCCTGGCCACCTCGGTCAGGTGCTCGGCTGTGCCTGTGGCAATGCACGACCCCCACGGCACTCTGCCCGTCCCTTTGGATACGATGCTAAGCTGCCCCGGACGCATCCCCGTCCATGGAGCCAGCTTCTGGGTCGTGCACTGCCTGGGCCGAGTACCAGAGCATGGGCCGAGTACCGCCAGTATAACTGGTGAGCACTTTTGGCCGCAACTTCCTGCTTGTGGGCGGACGGGCCCTCCAAGTATATAGGTAGAAGGTGGTATGCGACCGTCCGCCCATGCCCCCGGATGGCATCCCCGCTCACCCGCGCATCGTCTGATGGCGTTCACCACGGTCGGTGCACGCGTCGACGCTGCCCTTGGGGCGGATGGTTGTCCGTCTTCCTCCTTGCATCCTTCCCGCCTCTCACCCGCTCCAATCTGCTTGATCCGTCCTCTCCTTGTTGCGGTCCTGGGCGATGTGCTTGTCATGCCCGTCCAGTCCAGTACCCTTTACGTCGCAGTCGTCATCCGCCTAGTTTGCAGATTTGCACCCATAAGCCCCCAACACCCCATTCTGAGTTCGCGTGCGGGCGCGCCCGTTTGCTGCCCGAGGGTAACCGTCCACCGTGTAGTGTGAGCCACACCGCTGGACGTTGCTCCCGGGCAGCTGCCCCCCTCCGCTCCCCCAACCAGTCCCCCCTGCTGTTTACGCGTGCAGGCGCGCCCGTCCAGCTTGTCCGCCTCGATCACCCTGCATTGCTTGGTACGTGAGCAGACGTGAGCTGCGCCTCAATCTGTCCCTGCCCCTCGACTCGATTTGTTCCTCGACTGTGGGTTTTGCACTGCCCCCCGTCCCCGTCCTCACGAATGGGCGACGCGGGGTGCTGACGGTTGCCTTCCGCGTGCGGGCGCGCCCGTCCAGCCGTTCCCCACTGGTCTCCCTGCACTGCAGGGCGATACGTGTGGGTGCGAGCTGCGCCCGGATCGGTCCCTGTCCCTCGACTGTGGGTTCCGAGCTGCTCCCGTCCTCGTCCTCCCGGACGGGCGACGCGGGGCTGCGATGGATGGCTTTCGCGTGCGGGCGCGCCCGTCCAGCTCTCGTGCGCATCGTTCTCCCAGCACTCCTGGGCGAGCTGCGCGGACGCGGGCTGTGCCTCGATCGGTCCCTGTCCCTGTCCCTCGGCTGTGGGTTTTGCAGTGCTCCCGTCCTCGTCCCCCGGGTCGGGCGACGGTGGTTTTGATGGTTGGCTATCGCGTGCGGGCGCGCCCGTCCAGCTCTCGTGCGCAGCGTTCTCTCCCTGCACTCCTGGGCGAGCAATGCGGACGCGGGCTGCGCCTCGTTCAGTCCATGTCCCTCGATTCGATATGTCCCTCGGCTGTGCCTGTAGCAGTGCTCCCGTCCCCGTCCTCTTGGTCGGGTGACGCGGGGTTGCTTTGGTCGGATTTCGCGTGCGGGCGCGCCCGTCCAGCTCCGTTCCCCACTGATCGCCTTGCCTTGCACGGCGGCCTCTGTGCGGACGCGAGCTGTGCCTCGATCGGTCCCTGTCCCTTTATTCCATATGTCCCTCGGCTGTGGGTGTAGCTGTGCTCCCGTCCTCGTCCTCCAGGACGGGCGACGGGGGTTGCGATGGTTGGCTCTCGCGTGCGGGCGCGCCCGTCCAGCTCGTTTCCCCATTGATCGCCTTGCCTTGCATGGCGGCCTCTGTGCGGACGCGAGCTGTGCCTCGATCGGTCCCTGTCCCTCGATTCGATGTGTCCCTCGGATGTGGGTTTTACAGTGCTTCCGTCCTGGTCCTCCGGGACAGTCGACGGTGGTTGCGATGGTTGGCTATCGCGTGCGGGCGCGCCCGTCCAGCTCTCGTGCGCAGCGTTCTCCCCGCACTCCTGGGCGAGCAATGCGGACGCGGGCTGCGCCTCGGTCGGTCCCCGTCCCTCGATTCGATATGTCCCTCGGCTGTGCACTGTAGCGGTGCTCCCGTCCTCGTCCACTTGGTCGGTTGACGCGGGGTTGCTTCGGTCGGCTTTCGCGTGCGGGCGCGCCCGTCCAGCTCTGTTCCCCACTGATCGCCTTGCCTTGCACGGCCTCTGTGCGGACGCGAGCTGTGCCTCGATCGGCTCCCAGTCCCTCGATTCGATATGTCCCTCGGCTGTGGGTGTAGCTGTGCTCCCGTCCTCGTCCTCCTGGACGGGCGACGGGGGTTGCGATGGTTGGCTTTCGCGTGCGGGCGCGCCCGTCCAGCTCTATTCCCACTGATCGCTTTGCCTGGCATCGTGCGGACGCGAGCTGTGCCCCTATCGGTCCGTGTCCCTCGATTCGATATGTCCCTCGGCTGTGGGTTTTTGCAGTGCTCAAATCCTCGTCCTCCGGGACGGGCGACGGTGGTTGCGATGGTTGGCTTTCGCGTGCGGTCGCGCCCGTCCAGCTCTCGTGCGCCGCGTTCTCCCAGCACTCCTGGGCGAGCAATGCGGACGCGGGCTGCGCCTCGGTCGGTCCCCGTCCCTCGATCCGATATGTCCCTCGGCTGTGCACTGTAGCGGTGCTACCGTCCTCGTCCACTTGGTCGGTTGACGCGGGGTTGCTTCGGTCGGCTTTCGCATGCGGGCGCGCCCGTCCAGCTCCATTCCCCATTGATCGCCTTGCCTTGCATTGGCGGCCTCTGTGCGGACTCGAGCTGTGCCTCGATCGGTGCCTGTCCCTCTATTCGATTTGTCTCTCGGCTGTGGGTGTAGCTGTGCTCCCGTCCTCGTCCCCCCGGACGGCCGACGGCGGTTGCGATGGTTGACTTTCGCGTGCGGGCGCGCCCGTCCAGCTCTATTCCCCATTGATCGCCTTGCCTTGCATGGCGGCCTCTGTGCGGACGCGAGCTGTGCCTCGATCGGTCCCTGTCCCTCTATTCGATATGTCCATCGGCTGTGGGTTTTTGCAGTGCTCCAATCCTCGTCCTCCGGGACGGGCGACGGTCGTTCAGTCCATGTCCCTCGATTCGATATGTCCCTCGGCTGTGCCTGTAGCAGTGCTCCCGTCCCCGTCCTCTTGGATGGGCGACGCGGGGTTGCGATGGTCGGCTTTCGCGTGCGGGCGCGCCCGTCCAGCTCTATTCCCCATTGATCGCCTTGCCTTGCATGGCGGCCTCTGTGCGGACTCGAGCTGTGCCTCGATCGGTGCCTGTCCCTCCATTCGATTTGTCCCTCGGCTGTGGGTGTAGCTGTGCTCCCGTCCTCGTCCCCCCGGAACGGGCGACGGGGGTTGCGATGGTTGGCTTTCGCGTGCGGGCGCGCCCGTCCAGCTCTATTCCCCATTGATCGCCTTGCCTTGCATGGCGGACTCTGTGCGGACGCGAGCTGTGCGGACTCTGTGCGGACGCGAGCTGTGCCCTCGATCGGTCCCTGTCCCTCTATTCGATATGTCCGTCGGCTGTGAGTTCTGCTGTGCTCCGTCCGCGTCCTCCGGGACGGGCTGCGGGGGTTGCGATGGTTGGCTCTCGCGTGCCGGGCTGCGCCTCGGTCAGTCCTTGTCCCTCGATCCGATATGTCCCTCGGCTGTGTGTAGCAGTGCTCCCGTCCCCGTCCTCTTGGATGGGCGACGCGGGGGTTGCGATGGTCGGCTTTCGCGTGCGGGGCGCGCCCGTCCAGCTCGATTCCCCCTTGATCGCCTTGCCTTGCCACGGAGACCTCTGTGCGGACGCGAGCTGTGC
>JASFXW010000150.1:0-107667 GCA_030490835.1 Annona cherimola | reverse complement strand
TGTATGTAATGAGGCCCAACCCATGAGTAGAGGTTTATGATCTGGATTATTGTTATTAAACAATTATCTTATATTAACTAATTTAATATATGAATTTTATAAAATAATTATTAAATAAAAAATCAATTTTATAAATTCTGAACTACTGTTAAAATAATTTTTTATTTTCAAGTTAAAATACTAACCAATTATTTGTATGTATTGAGGCCCAACCCATGAGTAGAGGTCTAGTATCTTGATTATTGTTGTTAAAAAATTATCTTATATTAACTAATTTAATCTATTAATTTCGCAAAGTAATTATTAAATAAATATTGAATTATTAAAATTTTGAACTATCGTTAGAATAATTTTTTATTTTGAAATTAAAATACTAACCAATTAATCTTATGTATCGAGGCGGAACTCATGAGTACAGGTTTACGATCTCAATTACTGTCGTTAAAATTATCTTAGATAAACTAATTAATCTATTAATTTTAAAAAATAATTATTAAATAAAAATTTAATTATCAAACTTCTAAACTAAAGTTAATTTTTTTTTTTATTTTTAAGTTAAAATACAAACCAATTATTTGTATATAATGAGGCCCAACCCATGAGTACAGGTCTAACGATCTTGATTAAGGTTATTACAAAATTATCTTAGATTAAATTATTTAATCTATTAATTTCACAAAATAATTATTAAATAAATATTCAATTATTAAAATTTTGAACTACCATTAAAATAATTATTTATTTTAAAGTTAAAATACTAACCAATTAATCTTACGTATCGAGGACCAACTCATGACTACAGGTTTAGAATCTTGATTTGTGTCATTAAAATTATCTTAGATTAACAAAATAATCTATTAATTTTATAAAATAATTATTAAATAAAAAATCAATTTTCAAAATTCTGAACTACTGCTAAAATAATTTTTTATTTCTAAGTTAAAATACTAACCAATTATTTGTATGTATTGAGGCCCAACCCATGAGTAGAGGTCCATGATCTTGATTATTGTTATTAAAAAATTATCTTATATTAACTAATTTAATCTATTAATTTCACAAAGTAATTATTAAATAAATATTCAATTTTTAAAATTTTGAACTATCGTTAGAATAATTTTTTATTTTCAAATTAAAATACTAACTAATTAATCTTATGTATCGAGGCCCAACTCATGAGTACAGGTTTACGATCTAAATTACTGTCATTAAAATGATCTTAGATTAACTAAATAATCTATTAATTTTATAAAATAATTATTAAATAAAAATTCATTTTTATAAATTCTGATCTACTGTTAAAATAATTTTTTATTTTTAAGTTAAATTACAAACCAATTATTTGTATGTATTGAGGCGCAACCCATGAGTAGAGGTCTATGATCTGGATTATTGTTATTAAAAAATTATCTTATATTAACTAATTTAATCTATGAATTTTATAAAATAATTATTAAATAAAAAATCAATTTTATTAATTCTGAACTACTGTTAAAATAATTTTTTATTTTCAAGTTAAAATTCAAACCAATTATTTGTATGTATTGAGGCCCAACCCATGAGTAGAGGTCTAGTATCTTGATTATTGTTATTAAAAAATTATCTTATGTTAATTAATTTAATGAATTAATTTCACAAAGTAGTTATTAAATAAATATTCAATTATTAAAATTTTGAACTATCGTTACAATAATTTTTTATTTTGAAATTAAAATAGCAACCAATTAATCTTATGTATCGAGGCCCAACTCATGAGTACAGGTTTACGATCTAAATTACTGTCATTAAAATTATCTTAGATTAACTAAATAATCTATTAATTTTATAAAATAATTATTAAATAAAAATTCAATTTTATAAATTCTGAACTACTGTTAAAATAATTTTTTATTTTTAGGTTAAATTACTAAACAATTATTTGTATGTAATGAGGCCCAACCCATGAGTAGAGGTTTATGATCTGGATTATTGTTATTAAACAATTATCTTATATTAACTAATTTAATATATGAATTTTATAAAATAATTATTAAATAAAAAATCAATTTTATAAATTCTGAACTACTGTTAAAATAATTTTTTATTTTCAAGTTAAAATACTAACCAATTATTTGTATGTATTGAGGCCCAACCCATGAGTAGAGGTCTAGTATCTTGATTATTGTTGTTAAAAAATTATCTTATATTAACTAATTTAATCTATTAATTTCGCAAAGTAATTATTAAATAAATATTGAATTATTAAAATTTTGAACTATCGTTAGAATAATTTTTTATTTTGAAATTAAAATACTAACCAATTAATCTTATGTATCGAGGCGGAACTCATGAGTACAGGTTTACGATCTCAATTACTGTCGTTAAAATTATCTTAGATAAACTAATTAATCTATTAATTTTAAAAAATAATTATTAAATAAAAATTTAATTATCAAACTTCTAAACTAAAGTTAATTTTTTTTTTTATTTTTAAGTTAAAATACTAACCAATTATTTGTATATAATGAGGCCCAACCCATGAGTACAGGTCTACGATCTTGATTAAGGTTATTACAAAATTATCTTAGATTAAATTATTTAATCTATTAATTTCACAAAATAATTATTAAATAAATATTCAATTATTAAAATTTTGAACTACCATTAAAATAATTATTTATTTTAAAGTTAAAATACTAACCAATTAATCTTACGTATCGAGGACCAACTCATGACTACAGGTTTAGAATCTTGATTTGTGTCATTAAAATTATCTTAGATTAACAAAATAATCTATTAATTTTATAAAATAATTATTAAATAAAAAATCAATTTTCAAAATTCTGAACTACTGCTAAAATAATTTTTTATTTCTAAGTTAAAATACTAACCAATTATTTGTATGTATTGAGGCCCAACCCATGAGTAGAGGTCCATGATCTTGATTATTGTTATTAAAAAATTATCTTATATTAACTAATTTAATCTATTAATTTCACAAAGTAATTATTAAATAAATATTCAATTTTTAAAATTTTGAACTATCGTTAGAATAATTTTTTATTTTCAAATTAAAATACTAACTAATTAATCTTATGTATCGAGGCCCAACTCATGAGTACAGGTTTACGATCTAAATTACTGTCATTAAAATGATCTTAGATTAACTAAATAATCTATTAATTTTATAAAATAATTATTAAATAAAAATTCATTTTTATAAATTCTGATCTACTGTTAAAATAATTTTTTATTTTTAAGTTAAATTACAAACCAATTATTTGTATGTATTGAGGCGCAACCCATGAGTAGAGGTCTATGATCTGGATTATTGTTATTAAAAAATTATCTTATATTAACTAATTTAATCTATGAATTTTATAAAATAATTATTAAATAAAAAATCAATTTTATTAATTCTGAACTACTGTTAAAATAATTTTTTATTTTCAAGTTAAAATTCAAACCAATTATTTGTATGTATTGAGGCCCAACCCATGAGTAGAGGTCTAGTATCTTGATTATTGTTATTAAAAAATTATCTTATGTTAATTAATTTAATGAATTAATTTCACAAAGTAGTTATTAAATAAATATTCAATTATTAAAATTTTGAACTATCGTTACAATAATTTTTTATTTTGAAATTAAAATAACAACCAATTAATCTTATGTATCGAGGCCCAACTCATGAGTACAGGTTTACGATCTAAATTACTGTCATTAAAATTATCTTAGATTAACTAAATAATCTATTAATTTTATAAAATAATTATTAAATAAAAATTCAATTTTATAAATTCTGAACTACTGTTAAAATAATTTTTTATTTTTAAGTTAAATTACTAACCAATTATTTGTATGTAATGAGGCCCAACCCATGAGTAGAGGTTTATTATCTGGATTATTGTTATTAAACAATTATCTTATATTAACTAATTTAATCTATGAATTTTATAAAATAATTATTAAATAAAAAATCAATTTTATAAATTCTGAACTACTGTTAAAATAATTTTTTATTTTCAAGTTAAAATACTAACCAATTATTTGAATGTATTGAGGCCCAACCCATGAGTAGAGGTGTAGTATCTTGATTATTGTTGTTAAAAAATTATCTTATATTAACTAATTTAATCTATTAATTTCGCAAAGTAATTATTAAATAAATATTGAATTATTAAAATTTTGAACTATCGTTAGAATAATTTTTTATTTTGAAATTAAAATACTAACAAATTAATCTTATGTATCGAGGCTGAACTCATGAGTACAGGTTTACGATCTCAATTACTGTCGTTAAAATTATCTTAGATAAACTAATTAATCTATTAATTTTAAAAAATAATTATTAAATAAAAATTCATTTTTATAAATTCTGATCTACAGTTAAAATAATTTTTTATTTTTAAGTTAAATTCCTAACCAATTATTTGTATGTATTGAGGCGCAACCCATGAGTAGAGGTCTATGATCTGGATTATTGTTATTAAAAAATTATCTTAGATTAACTAATTTAATCTATGAATTTATAAAATAATTATTAAATAAATTAAAATTTAAAACTACAGTTAAAATAATTTTTTATTTTTAAGTTAACATACTAACCAATTATTTGTATGTAATGAGGCCCAACCCACGAGAACAGATCTACGATCTTGCTTAATGTTACAAAAAAATTATCTTAGATTAACTAATTTAATATATTAATTTTACAAAATTATTAATAAATAAATATTCAATTATTAAAATTTTGAACTATCGTTAGAATAATTTTTTACTTTAAAGTTAAAATACAAACCAATTAATCTTTCGTATCGAGGCCCAACTCATGACTACAGGTTTAGAATCTTGATTTGTGTCATTAAAATTATCTTAGATTAACAAAATAAATTATTAATTTTATAAAATAATTATTAAATAAAAAATCAATTTTCAAAATTCTGAACTACTGCTAAAATAATTTTTTATTTTTAAGTTAAAATACTAACCAATTATTTGTATGTATTGAGGCCCAACCCATGAGTAGAGGTCCATGATCTTGATTATTGTTATTAAAAAATTATCTTAGATTAACTAATTTAATATATTAATTTCACAAAATTATTATTAAATAAATATTCAATTATTAAAATTTTGAACTATCGTTAGAATAATTTTTTACTTTAAAGTTAAAATACTAACCAATTAATATTATGTATCGAGGCCGAACTCATGAGTACAGGTTTACGATCTCAATTACTGTCATTAAAATTATCTTAGATTAACTAATTAATCTATTAATTTTAAAAAATAATTATTAAATAAAAATTCAATTATCAACCTTCTAAACTATAGTTAAAATAATATTTCATTTTTAAGTTGAAATACTAACCAATTATTTGTATGTAATGAGGCCCAACCCATGAGTACAGGTCCACTATCTTGATTAAGGTTATTAAAAAATTATCTTAGATTAAATAATTTAATCTAATAATTTCACAAAATAATTATTAAATAAATATTCAATTATTAAAATTCTGAACTATTGTTAAAATAATTTTTTATTTTAAAGTTAAAATTCTAACCAATTAATCTTACGTACCAAGGCCCAACTCATGAGTACAGGTTTAGAATCTTGATTTGTGTCATTAAATTTATCTTAGATAAAGTAAATAATCTATTAATTTTATAAAATAAATATTAAATAAAAATTCAGTTTTCAAAATTCTGAACTACTGTTAAAATATTTTTTTATTTTTAAGTTAAAATACTAACAAATTATTTGTATGTATTGAGGCCCAACCCATGAGTACAGGTCTATGATCTTGATTATTGTTATTAAAAAATTATCTTATATTAACTAATTTAATCTATTAATTTCACAAAGTAATTATTAAATAATTTTTCAATTATTAAAATTTTGAACTATCAATAGAATAATTTTTTATTTTAAAATTAAAATACTAACCAATTAATCTTATGTATTGAGGCCCAACTCATGAGTACAGGTTTACGATCTCAATTACAGTCATTAAAATTATCTTAGATTAACTAAATAATCTATTAATTTTATAAAATAATTTTTAAATAAAAATACAATTTTATAAATTCTGAACTACTGTTAAAATAATTTTTTATTTTTAAGTTAAGATACTAACCAATTATTTGTATGTATTGAGGCCCAACCCATGAGTAGAGGTCTATGATCTTGATTATTGTTATTAAAAAATTATCTTATATTAACTAATTTAATCTATTAATTTCACAAAGTAGTTATTAAATAAATATTCAATTATTAAAATTTTGAACTATCGTTAAAATAATTTTTTATTTTGAAATTAAAATACTAACCAATTAATCTTATGTATCGAGGCCCAACTCATGAGTACAGGTTTACGATCTCAATTACTGTCATTAAAATTATCTTAGATTAACTAAATTATCTATTGCTTTTATAAAATAATTATTAAATAAAAAATCAATTTTCAAAATTCTGAACTACCGTTAAAATTATTTTTTATTTTTAAGTTAAAATACTAACTAATTATTTGTATGTATTGAGGCCCAACCCATGAGTAGAGGTCTATGATCTTTATTAATGTTGTTAAAAAATTATCTTAGGTTAACTAATTTAATCTATTAATTTCACAAAATAATTATTAAATAAATATTCAATTATTAAAATTTTTAACTATCGTTAGAATAATTTTTTATTTTAAAGTTAAAATACTAACCAATTAATCTTATGTATCGAGGCCGAACTCATGAGTACAGGTTTACGATCTCAATTACTGTCATTAAAATTAACTTAGATTAACTAATTAAGCTAATAATTTTATGAAATAATTATTAAATGAAAATTCAGTTATCAAAATTCAAAACTACAGTCAAAATAATTTTTTATTTTTAAGTTAACATACTAACAAATTATTTGTATCTAATGAGGCCCAACCCATGAGTACAGATCTACGATCTTGCTTAATGTTATTAAAAAAATCTTAGCTTAACTAATTTAATCTATTAAATTCAACAAATAATTATTAAATAAGTATTCAATTATTAAAATTTTGAACTATCGTTAGAATAATTTTTTATTTTAAAGTTAAAATACTAACCAATTAATCTTATGTATCGAGCCCGAACTAATGAGTACGGTTTACGATCTCAATTACTGTCATTAAAATTATCTTAGATTAACTAATTATTCTATTAATTTAAAAAATAATTATTAAATAAAAATTCACTTATCAAACTTCTAAACTACAGTTAAAATAATATTTTATTTTTAAGTTAAAATACAAACCAATTATTTGTATGAAATGAGGCCCAACCCGTGAGTACAGGTCTATAATCTTGGTTAATGTTATTAAAAAATTAGCTTAGATTAACTAATTTAATCTATTAATTTCACAAAATAATTATCAAATAAATATTCAATTATTAAAATTTTGAACTATCGTTAGAATAATTTTTTATTTTAAAGTTAAAATACAAACCAATTAATCTTATGTATCGAGGCCGAACTCATGAGTACAGGTTTACGATCTCAATTACTGTCATTAAAATTATCTTAGATTAACTAATTAATCTATTAATTTTATGAAATAATTATTAAATGAAAATTCGGTTATCAAATTGAAAACTACAGTTAAAATAATTTTTTATTTTTAATTTAAAATACTGACCAATTATTTGTATCTATTGAGGCCGAACCCATGAGTAGAGGTCTATGATCTCGATTATTGTTATTAAAAAATTATCTTATATTAACTAATTTAATCTATTAATTTCACGAAGTAATTATTAAATAAATATTCAATTATTAAAATTTTGAACTATCGTTAGAATAATTTTTTTTTTCAAATTATAATACTAACCAATTAATCTTATGTATCGAGGCCCAACTCATGAGTACAGGTTTACGATCTCAATTACTGTCATTAAAATTATCTTAGATTAACTAATTAATCAATTAATTTTATGAAATAATTATTAAATGAAAATTCAGTTATCAAAATTCAAAACTACACTTAAAATAATTTTTTATTTTTAAGTTAAAATACTAACCAATTATTTGTATGTATTGAGGCCCAACCCATGAGTACAGGTCTATGATCTTTATTAACGTTATTAAAAAATTATCTTAGATTAACTAGTTTAATCTATTTATTTCTCGAAGTAATTATTAATTAAATATTAAATTATTAAAATTTTGATCTAACGTTAGAATAATTTTTTATTTTAAAATTAAAATACTAACCAATTAATCTTATGTATCGAGGCCCAACTCATGAGTACAGGTCTACGATCTCAATTACTGTCATTAAAATTATCTTAGATTAATTAATTAATCTATTAATTTTATGAAATAATTATTAAATCAAAATTCAGTTATCAAAATTCAAAACTACTGTTAAAATAATTTTTTATTTTTAAGTTAAAATACTAACCAATTATTTGTATTTAATGAGGCCCAACCCATGAGTACAGATCTACGATCTTGCTTAATGTTATTAAAAAATTATCTTAGATTAAATTATTTAATCTATTAATTTCATAAAATAATTATTAAATAAATATTCAATTATTAAAATTTTGAACTAACGTTCAAATAATTTTTTATTTTAAAGTTAAAATACTAACCAATTAATCTTATGCATCGATGCCCAACTTATGAGTACAGGTCTACGATCTCAATTACTGTCCTTGAAATTATCTTAGATTAACTAATTAATCTATTAATTTTAGGAAATAATTATTAAATGAAAATTCAGTTATCAAAATTCAAAACTACTGTTAAAATAATTTTTTATTTTTAAGTTAAAATACTAACCTATTATTTGTATGTATTGAGGCCCAACCCATGAGTATAGGTCTATGATCTTGATTAATGTTGTTAAAAAATTATCTTAGATTAACTAATTTGATCTATTAATTTCACAAAATAATTATTGAATAAATATTCAACTAGTAAAATTTTGAACTATCGTTAGATTAATTTTTTATTTTAAAGTTAAAATACAAACCAATTAATATTATGTATCGAGGCCCAACTCATGAGTACAGGTCTACGATCTCAATTACTGCCATTGAAATTAACTTAGATTAACTAATTAAGCTAATAATTTTATGAAATAATTATTAAATGAAAATTCAGTTATCAAAATTGAAAACTACAGTCAAAATAATTTTTTATTTTTATGTTAACATACTAAAAAATTATTTGTATCTAATGAGGCCCAACCCATGAGTACAGATCTACGATCTTGCTTAATGTTATTAAAAAAATCTTAGCTTAACTAATTTAATCTATTAATTTCAACAAATAATTATTAAATAAGTATTCAATTATTAAAATTTTGAACTAACGTTAGAATAGTTTTTTATTTTAAAATTAAAATACTAACCAATTAATCTTATGTATCGAGGCCCAACTCATGAGTACAGGTCTACGATCTCAATTACTGTCATTAAAATTATCTTAGATTAATTAATTAATCTATTAATTTTATGAAATAATTATTAAATCAAAATTCAGTTATCAAAATTCAAAACTACTGTTAAAATAATTTTTTATTTTTAAGTTAAAATACTAACCAATTATTTGTATTTAATGTGGCCCAACCCATGAGTACAGATCTACGATCTTGCTTAATGTTATTAAAAAATTATCTTAGATTAAATTATTTAATCTATTAATTTCATAAAATAATTATTAAATAAATATTCAATTATTAAAATTTTGAACTACCGTTCAAATAATTTTTTATTTTAAAGTTAAAATACTAACCAATTAATCTTATGCATCGATGCCCAACTCATGAGTACAGGTCTACGATCTCAATTACTGTCATTGAAATTATCTTAGATTAACTAATTAATCTATTAATTTTAGGAAATAATTATTAAATGAAAATTCAGTTATCAAAATTCAAAACTACGATTAAAATAATTTTTTATTTTTAAGTTAAAATACTAACCTATTATTTGTATGTATTGAGGCCCAACCCATGAGTATAGGTCTATGATCTTGATTAATGTTGTTAAAAAATTATCTTAGATTAACTAATTTGATCTATTAATTTCACAAAATAATTATTGAATAAATATTCAATTAGTAAAATTTTGAACTATCGTTAGATTAATTTTTTATTTTAAAGTTAAAATACAAACCAATTAATCTTATGTATCGAGGCCCAACTCATGAGTACAGGTCTACGATCTCAATTACTGCCATTGAAATTAACTTAGATTAACTAATTAAGCTAATAATTTTATGAAATAATTATTAAATGAAAATTCAGTTATCAAAATTGAAAACTACAGTCAAAATAATTTTTTATTTTTATGTTAACATACTAAAAAATTATTTGTATCTAATGAGGCCCAACCCATGAGTACAGATCTACGATCTTGCTTAATGTTATTAAAAAAATCTTAGCTTAACTAATTTAATCTATTAATTTCAACAAATAATTATTAAATAAGTATTCAATTATTAAAATTTTGAACTAACGTTAGAATAGTTTTTTATTTTAAAATTAAAATACTAACCAATTAATCTTATGTATCGAGGCCCAACTCATGAGTACAGGTCTACGATCTCAATTACTGTCATTAAAATTATCTTAGATTAATTAATTAATCTATTAATTTTATGAAATAATTATTAAATCAAAATTCAGTTATCAAAATTCAAAACTACTGTTAAAATAATTTTTTATTTTTAAGTTAAAATACTAACCAATTATTTGTATTTAATGTGGCCCAACCCATGAGTACAGATCTACGATCTTGCTTAATGTTATTAAAAAATTATCTTAGATTAAATTATTTAATCTATTAATTTCATAAAATAATTATTAAATAAATATTCAATTATTAAAATTTTGAACTACCGTTCAAATAATTTTTTATTTTAAAGTTAAAATACTAACCAATTAATCTTATGCATCGATGCCCAACTCATGAGTACAGGTCTACGATCTCAATTACTGTCATTGAAATTATCTTAGATTAACTAATTAATCTATTAATTTTAGGAAATAATTATTAAATGAAAATTCAGTTATCAAAATTCAAAACTACGATTAAAATAATTTTTTATTTTTAAGTTAAAATACTAACCTATTATTTGTATGTATTGAGGCCCAACCCATGAGTATAGGTCTATGATCTTGATTAATGTTGTTAAAAAATTATCTTAGATTAACTAATTTGATCTATTAATTTCACAAAATAATTATTGAATAAATATTCAATTAGTAAAATTTTGAACTATCGTTAGATTAATTTTTTATTTTAAAGTTAAAATACAAACCAATTAATCTTATGTATCGAGGCCCAACTCATGAGTACAGGTCTACGATCTCAATTACTGCCATTGAAATTAACTTAGATTAACTAATTAAGCTAATAATTTTATGAAATAATTATTAAATGAAAATTCAGTTATCAAAATTGAAAACTACAGTCAAAATAATTTTTTATTTTTATGTTAACATACTAACAAATTATTTGTATCTAATGAGGCCCAACCCATGAGTACAGATCTACGATCTTGCTTAATGTTATTAAAAAAATCTTAGCTTAACTAATTTAATCTAATAATTTCCACAAATAATTATTAAATAAGTATTCAATTATTAAAATTTTGAACTATCGTTAGAATAATTTTTTATTTTAAAGTTAAAATACTAACCAATTAATCTTATGTATCGAGCCCGAACTAATGAGTACGGTTTACGATCTCAATTACTGTCATTAAAATTATCTTAGATTAACTAATTAATCTATTAATTTTATGAAATAATTATTAAATGAAAATTCAGTTATCAAAATTCAAAACTACACTTAAAATAATTTTTTATTTTTAAGTTAAAATACTAACCAATTATTTGTATGTATTGAGGCCCAACCCATGAGTACAGGTCTATGATCTTGATTAATGTTATTAAAAAATTATCTTAGATTAACTAGTTTAATCTATTTATTTCTCGATGTAATTATTAATTAAATATTAAATTATTAAAATTTTGAACTAACGTTAGAATAATTTTTTATTTTAAAATTAAAATACTAACCAATTAATCTTATGTATCGAGGCCCAACTCATGAGTACAGGTCTACGATCTCAATTACTGTCATTAAAATTATCTTAGATTAATTATTGAGGCCCAACCCATGAGTAGAGGTCTATATTCTGGATTAATGTTATTAAAAAATTATCTTTGATTAACTAATTTAATCTATTAATTTCACGAAATAATTATTAAATAAATATTCAATTAATAAAAATTTTAACTATCGTTAGAATAATTTTTTATTTTAAAGTTAAAGTACTAACGAATTAATCTTATGTATCGAGGTCCAAGTCATGAGTATAGGTTTACGATCTCAATTACTGTCATTAAAATTATCTTAGATTAACTAATTAATCTATTAATTTTATGAAATAATTATTAAATAAAAATTCAGTTATCCAAATTCATAACTACAGTTAAAATAATTTTTTATTTTTAAATTAAAATACTAACAATTTATTTGTATGTAATGAGGCCCAACCCATGAGTATAGGTCTATAATCTTGATTAATGTTATTAAAAAATTATCTTAGATTAAGTAATTTAATCTATTAATTTCACAAAATAATTATTAAATAAATATTCAATTATTAAAATTTTGAACTATCGTGAGAATAATTTTTTTTTAAAGTTAAAATACTAACCAATTAATCTTATGTATCGAGGCCGAACTCATGAGTACAGGTTTACGATCTCAATTACTGTCATTAAAATTATCTTAGATTAACTAAATAATCTATTAATTTTATAAATTAATTATTAAATAAAAATTCAATTTTATTAATTCTGAACGACTGTTAAAATACTAACCAATTATTTGTATATATTGAGGCCCAACCCATGAGTAGAGGTCTATATTCTGGATTAATGTTATTAAAAAATTATCTTTGATTAACTAATTTAATCTATTAATTTCACGAAATAATTATTAAATAAATATTCAATTAATAAAATTTTTAACTATCGTTAGAATAATTTTTTATTTTAAAGTTAAAGTACTAACGAATTAATCTTATGTATCGAGGTCCAAGTCATGAGTATAGGTTTACGATCTCAATTACTGTCATTAAAATTATCTTAGATTAACTAATTAATCTATTAATTTTATGAAATAATTATTAAATCAAAATTCAGTTATCCAAATTCACAACTACAGTTAAAATAATTTTTTATTTTTAAATTAAAATACTAACAATTTATTTGTATGTAATGAGGCCCAACCCATGAGTATAGGTTTATAATCTTGATTAATGTTATTAAAAAATTATCTTAGATTAAGTAATTTAATCTATTAATTTCACAAAATAATTATTAAATAAAAATTCAATTATCAAACTTCTAAACTACAGTTAAAATAATATTTTATTTTTAAGTTAAAATACTAACCTATTATTTGTATGTAATGAGGCCCAACCCATGAGTATAGGTCTATAATCTTGATTAATGTTATTAAAAATTATCTTAGATTAACTAATTTAATCTATTAATTTCCCGAAGTAATTATTAAATAAATATTCAATTATTAAAATTTTGAACTATCGTTAGAATAATTTTTTATTTTAAAATTAAAATACTAACAAATTAATCTTATGTATCGAGGCCCAACTCATGAGTACAGGTCTACGATCTGAATTACAGTCATTAAAATTATCTTAGATTAACTAATTAATCTATTAATTTTACGAAATAATTATTAAATGAAAATTCAGTTATCAAAATTCAAAACTACTGTTAAAATAATTTTTTATTTTTAAGTTAAAATACTAACCAATTATTTGTATTTAATGAGGCCCAACCCATGAGTAGAGGTCTATATTCTGGATTAATGTTATTAAAAAATTATCTTTGATTAACTAATTTAATCTATTAATTTCACGAAATAATTATTAAATAAATATTCAATTAATAAAATTTTTAACTATCGTTAGAATAATTTTTTATTTTAAAGTTAAAGTACTAACGAATTAATCTTATGTATCGAGGTCCAAGTCATGAGTATAGGTTTACGATCTCAATTACTGTCATTAAAATTATCTTAGATTAACTAATTAATCTATTAATTTTATGAAATAATTATTAAATCAAAATTCAGTTATCCAAATTCACAACTACAGTTAAAATAATTTTTTATTTTTAAATTAAAATACTAACAATTTATTTGTATGTAATGAGGCCCAACCCATGAGTATAGGTTTATAATCTTGATTAATGTTATTAAAAAATTATCTTAGATTAAGTAATTTAATCTATTAATTTCACAAAATAATTATTAAATAAAAATTCAATTATCAAACTTCTAAACTACAGTTAAAATAATATTTTATTTTTAAGTTAAAATACTAACCTATTATTTGTATGTAATGAGGCCCAACCCATGAGTATAGGTCTATAATCTTGATTAATGTTATTAAAAATTATCTTAGATTAACTAATTTAATCTATTAATTTCCCGAAGTAATTATTAAATAAATATTCAATTATTAAAATTTTGAACTATCGTTAGAATAATTTTTTATTTTAAAGTTAAAGTACTAACGAATTAATCTTATGTATCGAGGTCCAAGTCATGAGTATAGGTTTACGATCTCAATTACTGTCATTAAAATTATCTTAGATTAACTAATTAATCTATTAATTTTATGAAATAATTATTAAATAAAAATTCAGTTATCCAAATTCATAACTACAGTTAAAATAATTTTTTATTTTTAAATTAAAATACTAACAATTTATTTGTATGTAATGAGGCCCAACCCATGAGTATAGGTCTATAATCTTGATTAATGTTATTAAAAAATTATCTTAGATTAAGTAATTTAATCTATTAATTTCACAAAATAATTATTAAATAAATATTCAATTATTAAAATTTTGAACTATCGTGAGAATAATTTTTTTTTAAAGTTAAAATACTAACCAATTAATCTTATGTATCGAGGCCGAACTCATGAGTACAGGTTTACGATCTCAATTACTGTCATTAAAATTATCTTAGATTAACTAAATAATCTATTAATTTTATAAATTAATTATTAAATAAAAATTCAATTTTATTAATTCTGAACGACTGTTAAAATACTAACCAATTATTTGTATATATTGAGGCCCAACCCATGAGTAGAGGTCTATATTCTGGATTAATGTTATTAAAAAATTATCTTTGATTAACTAATTTAATCTATTAATTTCACGAAATAATTATTAAATAAATATTCAATTAATAAAATTTTTAACTATCGTTAGAATAATTTTTTATTTTAAAGTTAAAGTACTAACGAATTAATCTTATGTATCGAGGTCCAAGTCATGAGTATAGGTTTACGATCTCAATTACTGTCATTAAAATTATCTTAGATTAACTAATTAATCTATTAATTTTATGAAATAATTATTAAATCAAAATTCAGTTATCCAAATTCACAACTACAGTTAAAATAATTTTTTATTTTTAAATTAAAATACTAACAATTTATTTGTATGTAATGAGGCCCAACCCATGAGTATAGGTTTATAATCTTGATTAATGTTATTAAAAAATTATCTTAGATTAAGTAATTTAATCTATTAATTTCACAAAATAATTATTAAATAAAAATTCAATTATCAAACTTCTAAACTACAGTTAAAATAATATTTTATTTTTAAGTTAAAATACTAACCTATTATTTGTATGTAATGAGGCCCAACCCATGAGTATAGGTCTATAATCTTGATTAATGTTATTAAAAATTATCTTAGATTAACTAATTTAATCTATTAATTTCCCGAAGTAATTATTAAATAAATATTCAATTATTAAAATTTTGAACTATCGTTAGAATAATTTTTTATTTTAAAATTAAAATACTAACAAATTAATCTTATGTATCGAGGCCCAACTCATGAGTACAGGTCTACGATCTGAATTACAGTCATTAAAATTATCTTAGATTAACTAATTAATCTATTAATTTTACGAAATAATTATTAAATGAAAATTCAGTTATCAAAATTCAAAACTACTGTTAAAATAATTTTTTATTTTTAAGTTAAAATACTAACCAATTATTTGTATTTAATGAGGCCCAACCCATGAGTAGAGGTCTATATTCTGGATTAATGTTATTAAAAAATTATCTTTGATTAACTAATTTAATCTATTAATTTCACGAAATAATTATTAAATAAATATTCAATTAATAAAATTTTTAACTATCGTTAGAATAATTTTTTATTTTAAAGTTAAAGTACTAACGAATTAATCTTATGTATCGAGGTCCAAGTCATGAGTATAGGTTTACGATCTCAATTACTGTCATTAAAATTATCTTAGATTAACTAATTAATCTATTAATTTTATGAAATAATTATTAAATCAAAATTCAGTTATCCAAATTCACAACTACAGTTAAAATAATTTTTTATTTTTAAATTAAAATACTAACAATTTATTTGTATGTAATGAGGCCCAACCCATGAGTATAGGTTTATAATCTTGATTAATGTTATTAAAAAATTATCTTAGATTAAGTAATTTAATCTATTAATTTCACAAAATAATTATTAAATAAAAATTCAATTATCAAACTTCTAAACTACAGTTAAAATAATATTTTATTTTTAAGTTAAAATACTAACCTATTATTTGTATGTAATGAGGCCCAACCCATGAGTATAGGTCTATAATCTTGATTAATGTTATTAAAAATTATCTTAGATTAACTAATTTAATCTATTAATTTCCCGAAGTAATTATTAAATAAATATTCAATTATTAAAATTTTGAACTATCGTTAGAATAATTTTTTATTTTAAAATTAAAATACTAACAAATTAATCTTATGTATCGAGGCCCAACTCATGAGTACAGGTCTACGATCTGAATTACAGTCATTAAAATTATCTTAGATTAACTAATTAATCTATTAATTTTACGAAATAATTATTAAATGAAAATTCAGTTATCAAAATTCAAAACTACTGTTAAAATAATTTTTTATTTTTAAGTTAAAATACTAACCAATTATTTGTATTTAATGAGGCCCAACCCATGAGTACAGATCTACAATCTTGATTAATGTTATTAAAAAATTATCTTAGATTAAGTAATTTAATCTATTAATTTCACGAAATAATTATTAAATAAATATTCAATTATTAAAATTTTGAACTATCGTTAGAATAATTTTTTATTTTAAAATTAAAATACTAACAAATTAATCTTATGTATCGAGGCCCAACTCATGAGTACAGGTTTACGATCTCAATTACTGTCATTAAAATTATCTTAGATTAACTGATTAATCTATTAATTTTACGAAATAATTATTAAATAAAAATTCAATTTTCAAACATCTAAACTAGAGTTAAAATAATATTTTATTTTTAAGTTAAAATACTAACCAATTATTTGTATGAAATGAGGAGCAACCCATGAGTACAGGTCTATAATCTTGATTAATGTTATTAAAAAATTATCTTAGATTAACTAATTTAATCTATTAATTTCACAAAATAATTATTAAATAAATATTCAATTATTAAAATTTTGAACAATCGTTACAATAATTTTTTATTTTAAAGTTAAAATACTAACCAATTTATCTTACGTATCGAGGCCGAACTCATGAGTACAGGTCTACGATCTCAATTACTGTCATTAAAATTATCTTAGATTAACTAATTTAATCTATTAATTTCACAAAATAATTATTAAATAAATATTCAAATATTAAAATTTTGAACTATCGTTAGAATAATTTTTTATTTTAAAATTAAAATACTAACGAATTAATCTTATGTATCGAGGTCCAAGTCATGAGTACAGGTTTATGATCTCAATTTCTGTAATTAAAATTATCTTAGATTAACTAATTAATCTATTAATTTTACGAAATAATTATTAAATAAAAATTCAATTATCAAACTTCTAAACTAGAGTTAAAATAATATTTTTTTTTAAGTTAAAATACTAACCAATTATTTGTATGGAATGAGGCCCAACCCATGAGTACATGTCTATAATCTTGATTAATGTTATTAAAAAATTATCTTAGATTAAATTATTTAATCTATTAATTTCACAAAATAATTATTAAATAAATATTCTTTTATTAAAATTTTAACTACCGTAAAAATAATTTTTTATTTTAAAGTTAAAATACTAACCAATTAATCTTATGTATCGAGGCCCAACTCATGAGTACAGGTCTACGATCTCAATTACTGTCATTAAAATTATCTTAGATTAACTAATTAATCTATTAATTTTACGAAATAATTATTAAATAAAAATTCAATTATCAAACTTCTAAACTAGAGTTAAAATAATATTTTTTTTTAAACTTAAAATACTAACCAATTATTTGTATGTATTGAGGCCCAACCCATGAGTAGAGGTCTATGATCTTGATTATTGTTATTAAAAATTTATCTTAAATTAACTAGTTTAATCTATTAATTTCATGAAGTAATTATTAATTAAATATTCAATTATTAAAATTTTGAACTATCGTTAGAATAATTTTTTATTTTAAAATTAAAATACTAACCAATTAATCTTATGTATCGAGGCCCAACTCATGAGTACAGGTCTACGATCTCAATTACTGTCATTAAAATTATCTTAGATTAACTAATTAATCTATTAATTTTATGAAATAATTATTAAATAACAATTCAATTTTCAAACTTCTAAACTAGAGTTAAAATAATATTTTATTTTTAAGTTAAAATACTAACCAATTATTTGTATGAAATGAGGCCCAACCCATGAGTACAGGTCTATAATCTTGATTAATGTTATTAAAAAATTATCTTAGATTAACTAATTTAATCTATTAATTTCACAAAATAATTATTAAATAAATATTAAATTATTAAAATTTTGAACAATCGTTACAATAATTTTTTATTTTAAAGTTAAAATACTAACCAATTTATCTTATGTATCGAGGCCGAACTCATGAGTACAGGTCTACGATCTCAATTACAGTCATTAAAATTATCTTAGATTGACTAATTTAATCTATTAATTTCATAAAATAATTATTAAATAAATATTCAATTATTAAAATTTTGAACTATCGTTAGAATAATTTTTTATTTTAAAATTAAAATACTAACGAATTAATCTTATGTATCGAGGTCCAAGTCATGAGTACAGGTTTACGATCTCAATTACTGTCATTAAAATTATCTTAGATTAACTAATTAATCTATTAATTTTACGAAATAATTATTAAATGAAAATTCAGTTATCCAAATTCACAACTACAGTTAAAATAATTTTCTATTTTTAAATTAAAATACAAACAATTTATTTGTATGTAATGAGGCCCAACCCATGAGTATAGGTTTATAATCTTCATTAATGTTATTAAAAATTTTTCTTAGATTAAGTAATTTAATCTATTAATTTCACAAAATAATTATTAAATAAATATCCAATTATTAAAATTTTGAACTATCGTTAGAATAATTTTTTATTTTAAAGTTAAAATACTAACCAATTAATCTTATGTATCGAGGCCGAACTCATGAGTACAGGTTTACGATCTCAATTACTGTCATTAAAATTATCTTAGATTAACTAAATAATCTATTAATTTTATAAAATAATTATTAAATAAAAATTCAATTTTATAAATTCTAAACGACTGTTAAAATACTAACCAATTATTTGTATGTATTGAGGCCCAACCCATGAGTAGAGGTCTATATTCTGGATTAATGTTATTAAAAAATTATCTTTGATTAACTAATTTAATCTATTAATTTCACGAAGTAATTATTAAATAAATATTCAATTATTAAAATTTTGAACTATCGTTAGAATAATTTTTTATTTTAAAATTAAAATACTAACAAATTAATCTTATGTATCGAGGCCCAACTCATGAGTACAGGTTTACGATCTCAATTACTGTCATTAAAATTATCTTAGATTAACTAATTAATCTATTAATTTTAAAAAATAATTATTAAATAAAAATTCAATTATCAAACTTCTATACTAGAGTTAAAATAATATTTCATTTTTAAGTTAAAATACTAACCAATTATTTGTATGAAATGAGGCCCAACCCATGAGTACAGGTCTATAATCTTGATTAATGTTATTAAAAAATTATCTTAGATTAACTAATTTAATCTATTAATTTCACAAAATAATTATTAAATAAATATTCAATTATTAAAATTTTGAACAATCGTTACAATAATTTTTTATTTTAAAGTTATAATATAACCAATTTATCTTATGTATCGAGGTCGAACTCATGAGTACAGGTCTACGATCTCAATTACTGTCATTAAAATTATCTTTCATTAACTAATTAATCTATTAATTTTACGAAATAATTATTAAATGAAAATTCAGTTATCAAAATTTAAAACTACAGTTAAAATAATTTTTTATTTTTAAGTTAAAATACTAACCAATTATTTGTATGTATTGAGGCCCAACCCATGAGTAGAGGTCTATGATCTTGATTATTGTTATTAAAAAATTATCTTAAATTAACTAGTTTAATCTATTAATTTCACGAAGTAATTATTAATTAAATATTCAATTATTAAAATTTTGAACTATCGTTAGAATAATTTTTTATTTTAAAATTAAAATACTAACCAATTAATCTTATGTATCGAGGCCCACCTCATGAGTACAGGTCTACGATCTCAATTACTGTCATTAAAATTATCTTAGATTAACTAATTAATCTATTAATTTTATGAAATAATTATTAAATAAAAATTCAATTTTCAAACTTCTAAACTAGAGTTAAAATAATATTTTATTTTTAAGTTAAAATACTAACCAATTATTTGTATGAAATGAGGCCCAACCGATGAGTACAGGTCTATAATCTTGATTAATGTTATTAAAAAATTATCTTAGATTAACTAATTTAATCTATTAATTTCACAAAATAATTATTAAATAAATATTCAATTATTAAAATTTTGAACAATCGTTACAATAATTTTTTATTTTAAAGTTAAAATACTAACCAATTTATCTTATGTATCGAGGCCGAACTCATGAGTACAGGTCTACGATCTCAATTAGTGTCATTAAAATTATCTTAGATTGACTAATTTAATCTATTAATATCACAAAATAATTATTAAATAAATATTC
Source organism: Annona cherimola (assembly GCA_030490835.1). NCBI lineage: Eukaryota > Viridiplantae > Streptophyta > Magnoliopsida > Magnoliales > Annonaceae > Annona > Annona cherimola. The sequence goes on along the minus strand of JASFXW010000150.1, from coordinate 86,499 downwards.
AATTATTAAAATTTTGAACTATCGTTAGAATAATTTTTTATTTTAAAATTAAAATACTAACGAATTAATCTTATGTATCGAGGTCCAAGTCATGAGTACAGGTTTACGATCTCAATTACTGTCATTAAAATTATCTTAGATTAACTAATTAATCTATTAATTTTACGAAATAATTATTAAATGAAAATTCAGTTATCCAAATTCACAACTACAGTTAAAATAATTTTTTATTTTTAAATTAAAATACTAACAATTTATTTGTATGTAATGAGGCCCAACCCATGAGTATAGGTTTATAATCTTGATTAATGTTATTAAAAAATTATCTTAGATTAAGTAATTTAATCTATTAATTTCACAAAATAATTATTAAATAAATATTCAATTATTAAAATTTTGAACTATCGTTAGAATAATTTTTTATTTTAAAGTTAAAATACTAACCAATTAATCTTATGTATCGAGGCCGAACTCATGAGTACAGGTTTACGATCTCAATTACTGTCATTAAAATTATCTTAGATTAACTAAATAATCTATTAATTTTATAAAATAATTATTAAATAAAAATTCAATTTTATAAATTCTAAACGACTGTTAAAATACTAACCAATTATTTGTATGTATTGAGGCCCAACCCATGAGTAGAGGGCAATATTCTGGATTAATGTTATTAAAAAATTATCTTTGATTAACTAATTTAATCTATTAATTTCACGAAGTAATTATTAAATAAATATTCAATTATTAAAATTTTGAACTATCGTTAGAATAATTTTTTATTTTAAAATTAAAATACTAACCAATTAATCTTATGTATCGAGGCCCAACTCATGAGTACAGGTCTACGATCTCAATTACTGTCATTAAAATTATCTTAGATTAACTAATTAATCTATTAATTTTATGAAATAATTATTAAATAAAAATTCAATTTTCAAACTTCTAAACTAGAGTTAAAATAATATTTTATTTTTAAGTTAAAATACTAACCAATTATTTGTATGAAATGAGGCCCAACCCATGAGTACAGGTCTATAATCTTGATTAATGTTATTAAAAAATTATCTTAGATTAACTAATTTAATCTATTAATTTCACAAAATAATTATTAAATAAATATTAAATTATTAAAATTTTGAACAATCGTTACAATAATTTTTTATTTTAAAGTTAAAATACTAACCAATTTATCTTATGTATCGAGGCCGAACTCATGAGTACAGGTCTACGATCTCAATTACTATCATTAAAATTATCTTAGATTGACTAATTTAATCTATTAATTTCAAAAAATAATTATTAAATAAATATTCAATTATTAAAATTTTGAACTATCGTTAGAATAATTTTTTATTTTAAAATTAAAATACTAACCAATTAATCTTATGTATCGAGGCCCACCTCATGAGTACAGGTCTACGATCTCAATTACTGTCATTAAAATTATCTTAGATTAACTAATTAATCTATTAATTTTATGAAATAATTATTAAATAAAAATTCAATTTTCAAACTTCTAAACTAGAGTTAAAATAATATTTTATTTTTAAGTTAAAATACTAACCAATTATTTGTATGAAATGAGGCCCAACCGATGAGTACAGGTCTATAATCTTGATTAATGTTATTAAAAAATTATCTTAGATTAACTAATTTAATCTATTAATTTCACAAAATAATTATTAAATAAATATTCAATTATTAAAATTTTGAACAATCGTTACAATAATTTTTTATTTTAAAGTTAAAATACTAACCAATTTATCTTATGTATCGAGGCCGAACTCATGAGTACAGGTCTACGATCTCAATTACTGTCATTAAAATTATCTTAGATTGACTAATTTAATCTATTAATATCACAAAATAATTATTAAATAAATATTCAATTATTAAAATTTTGAACTATCGTTAGAATAATTTTTTATTTTAAAATTAAAATACTAACGAATTAATCTTATGTATCGAGGTCCAAGTCATGAGTACAGGTTTACGATCTCAATTACTGTCATTAAAATTATCGTAGATTAACTAATTAATCTATTAATTTTACGAAATAATTATTAAATGAAAATTCAGTTATCCAAATTCACAACTACAGTTAAAATAATTTTTTATTTTTAAATTAAAATACTAACAATTTATTTGTATGTAATGAGGCCCAACCCATGAGTATAGGTTTATAATCTTGATTAATGTTATTAAAAAATTATCTTAGATTAAGTAATTTAATCTATTAATTTCACAAAATAATTATTAAATAAATATTCAATTATTAAAATTTTGAACTATCGTTAGAATAATTTTTTATTTTAAAGTTAAAATACTAACCAATTAATCTTATGTATCGAGGCCGAACTCATGAGTACAGGTTTACGATCTCAATTACTGTCATTAAAATTATCTTAGATTAACTAAATAATCTATTAATTTTATAAAATAATTATTAAATAAAAATTCAATTTTATAAATTCTAAACGACTGTTAAAATACTAACCAATTATTTGTATGTATTGAGGCCCAACCCATGAGTAGAGGGCAATATTCTGGATTAATGTTATTAAAAAATTATCTTTGATTAACTAATTTAATCTATTAATTTCACGAAGTAATTATTAAATAAATATTCAATTATTAAAATTTTGAACTATCGTTAGAATAATTTTTTATTTTAAAATTAAAATACTAACCAATTAATCTTATGTATCGAGGCCCAACTCATGAGTACAGGTCTACGATCTCAATTACTGTCATTAAAATTATCTTAGATTAACTAATTAATCTATTAATTTTATGAAATAATTATTAAATAAAAATTCAATTTTCAAACTTCTAAACTAGAGTTAAAATAATATTTTATTTTTAAGTTAAAATACTAACCAATTATTTGTATGAAATGAGGCCCAACCCATGAGTACAGGTCTATAATCTTGATTAATGTTATTAAAAAATTATCTTAGATTAACTAATTTAATCTATTAATTTCACAAAATAATTATTAAATAAATATTAAATTATTAAAATTTTGAACAATCGTTACAATAATTTTTTATTTTAAAGTTAAAATACTAACCAATTTATCTTATGTATCGAGGCCGAACTCATGAGTACAGGTCTACGATCTCAATTACTATCATTAAAATTATCTTAGATTGACTAATTTAATCTATTAATTTCAAAAAATAATTATTAATTAAATATTCAATTATTAAAATTTTGAACTATCGTTAGAATAATTTTTTATTTTAAAATTAAAATACTAACCAATTAATCTTATGTATCGAGGCCCACCTCATGAGTACAGGTCTACGATCTCAATTACTGTCATTAAAATTATCTTAGATTAACTAATTAATCTATTAATTTTATGAAATAATTATTAAATAAAAATTCAATTTTCAAACTTCTAAACTAGAGTTAAAATAATATTTTATTTTTAAGTTAAAATACTAACCAATTATTTGTATGAAATGAGGCCCAACCGATGAGTACAGGTCTATAATCTTGATTAATGTTATTAAAAAATTATCTTAGATTAACTAATTTAATCTATTAATTTCACAAAATAATTATTAAATAAATATTCAATTATTAAAATTTTGAACAATCGTTACAATAATTTTTTATTTTAAAGTTAAAATACTAACCAATTTATCTTATGTATCGAGGCCGAACTCATGAGTACAGGTCTACGATCTCAATTACTGTCATTAAAATTATCTTAGATTGACTAATTTAATCTATTAATATCACAAAATAATTATTAAATAAATATTCAATTATTAAAATTTTGAACTATCGTTAGAATAATTTTTTATTTTAAAATTAAAATACTAACGAATTAATCTTATGTATCGAGGTCCAAGTCATGAGTACAGGTTTACGATCTCAATTACTGTCATTAAAATTATCTTAGATTAACTAATTAATCTATTAATTTTACGAAATAATTATTAAATGAAAATTCAGTTATCCAAATTCACAACTACAGTTAAAATAATTTTTTATTTTTAAATTAAAATACTAACAATTTATTTGTATGTAATGAGGCCCAACCCATGAGTATAGGTTTATAATCTTGATTAATGTTATTAAAAAAATTATCTTAGATTAAGTAATTTAATCTATTAATTTCACAAAATAATTATTAAATAAATATTCAATTATTAAAATTTTGAACTATCGTTAGAATAATTTTTTATTTTAAAGTTAAAATACTAACCAATTAATCTTATGTATCGAGGCCGAACTCATGAGTACAGGTTTACGATCTCAATTACTGTCATTAAAATTATCTTAGATTAACTAAATAATCTATTAATTTTATAAAATAATTATTAAATAAAAATTCAATTTTATAAATTCTAAACGACTGTTAAAATACTAACCAATTATTTGTATGTATTGAGGCCCAACCCATGAGTAGAGGGCAATATTCTGGATTAATGTTATTAAAAAATTATCTTTGATTAACTAATTTAATCTATTAATTTCACGAAGTAATTATTAAATAAATATTCAATTATTAAAATTTTGAACTATCGTTAGAATAATTTTTTATTTTAAAATTAAAATACTAACCAATTAATCTTATGTATCGAGGCCCAACTCATGAGTACAGGTCTACGATCTCAATTACTGTCATTAAAATTATCTTAGATTAACTAATTAATCTATTAATTTTATGAAATAATTATTAAATAAAAATTCAATTTTCAAACTTCTAAACTAGAGTTAAAATAATATTTTATTTTTAAGTTAAAATACTAACCAATTATTTGTATGAAATGAGGCCCAACCCATGAGTACAGGTCTATAATCTTGATTAATGTTATTAAAAAATTATCTTAGATTAACTAATTTAATCTATTAATTTCACAAAATAATTATTAAATAAATATTAAATTATTAAAATTTTGAACAATCGTTACAATAATTTTTTATTTTAAAGTTAAAATACTAACCAATTTATCTTATGTATCGAGGCCGAACTCATGAGTACAGGTCTACGATCTCAATTACTATCATTAAAATTATCTTAGATTGACTAATTTAATCTATTAATTTCAAAAAATAATTATTAAATAAATATTCAATTATTAAAATTTTGAACTATCGTTAGAATAATTTTTTATTTTAAAATTAAAATACTAACGAATTAATCTTATGTATCGAGGTCCAAGTCATGAGTACAGGTTTACGATCTCAATTACTGTCATTAAAATTTTCTTAGATTAACTAATTAATCTATTAATTTTATGAAATAATTATTAAATGAAAATTCAGTTATCCAATTTCACAACTACAGTTAAAATAATTTTTTATTTTTAAATTAAAATACTAACAATTTATTTGTATGTAATGAGGCCCAACCCATGAGTAGAGGCCTATAATCTTGATTAATGTTATTAAAAAATTATATTAGATTATGTAATTTAATCTATTAATTTCACAAAATAATTATTAAATAAATATTCAATTATTAAAATTTTGAACAATCGTTACAATAATTTTTTATTTTAAAGTTAAAATACTAACCAATTTAACTTATGCATCGAGGCCGAACTCATGAGTACAGGTCTACGATCTCAATTTCTTTAATTAAAATTATCTTAGATTAACTAATTAATCTATTTATTTTACGAAATAATTATTAAATGAAAATTCAGTTATCAAAATTCAAAACTACAGTTAAAATAATTTTTTATTTTTAAATTAAAATACTAACCAATTATTTGTATGTATTGAGGCCCAACCCATGAGTACAGGTCTATGATCTTGATTATTGTTATTAAAAAATTATCTTAGATTAACTAGTTTAATCTATTAATTTCATGAAGTAATTATTAATTAAATATTCAATTATTAAAATTTTGCACTATCGTTAGAATAATTTTTTATTTTAAAATTAAAATACTAACAAATTAATCTTATGTATCGAGGCCCAACTCATGAGTACAGGTCTACGATCTGAATTACAGTCATTAAAATTATCTTAGATTAACTAATTAATCTATTAATTTTACGAAATAATTATTAAATGAAAATTCAGTTATCAAAATTCAAAACTACTGTTAAAATAATTTTTTATTTTTAAGTTAAAATACTAACCAATTATTTGTATTTAATGAGGCCCAACCCATGAGTACAGATCTACAATCTTGATTAATGTTATTAAAAAATTATCTTAGATTAAGTAATTTAATCTATTAATTTCACAAAATAATTATTAAATAAATATTCAATTATTAAAATTTTGAACTATCGTTAGAAGAATTTTTTTGTAAAGTCAAAATACTAACCAATTAATCTTATGTATCGAGGCCGAACTCATGAGTACAGGTCTACGATCTCAATTACTGTCATTAAAATTATCTTAGATTAACTGATTAATCTATTAATTTTACGAAATAATTATTAAATAAAAATTCAATTTTCAAACATCTAAACTAGAGTTAAAATAATATTTTATTTTTAAGTTAAAATACTAACCAATTATTTGTATGAAATGAGGAGCAACCCATGAGTACAGGTCTATAATCTTGATTAATGTTATTAAAAAATTATCTTAGATTAACTAATTTAATCTATTAATTTCACAAAATAATTATTAAATAAATATTCAATTATTAAAATTTTGAACAATCGTTACAATAATTTTTTATTTTAAAGTTAAAATACTAACCAATTTATCTTACGTATCGAGGCCGAACTCATGAGTACAGGTCTACGATCTCAATTACTGTCATTAAAATTATCTTAGATTAACTAATTTAATCTATTAATTTCACAAAATAATTATTAAATAAATATTCAAATATTAAAATTTTGAACTATCGTTAGAATAATTTTTTATTTTAAAATTAAAATACTAACGAATTAATCTTATGTATCGAGGTCCAAGTCATGAGTACAGGTTTATGATCTCAATTTCTGTAATTAAAATTATCTTAGATTAACTAATTAATCTATTAATTTTACGAAATAATTATTAAATAAAAATTCAATTATCAAACTTCTAAACTAGAGTTAAAATAATATTTTTTTTTAAGTTAAAATACTAACCAATTATTTGTATGGAATGAGGCCCAACCCATGAGTACATGTCTATAATATTGATTAATGTTATTAAAAATTATCTTAGATTAAATTATTTAATCTATTAATTTCACAAAATAATTATTAAATAAATATTCTTTTATTAAAATTTTAACTACCGTAAAAATAATTTTTTATTTTAAAGTTAAAATACTAACCAATTAATCTTATGTATCGAGGCCCAACTCATGAGTACAGGTCTACGATCTCAATTACTGTCATTAAAATTATCTTAGATTAACTAATTAATCTATTAATTTTACGAAATAATTATTAAATAAAAATTCAATTATCAAACTTCTAAACTAGAGTTAAAATAATATTTTTTTTTAAACTTAAAATACTAACCAATTATTTGTATGTATTGAGGCCCAACCCATGAGTAGAGGTCTATGATCTTGATTATTGTTATTAAAAATTTATCTTAAATTAACTAGTTTAATCTATTAATTTCATGAAGTAATTATTAATTAAATATTCAATTATTAAAATTTTGAACTATCGTTAGAATAATTTTTTATTTTAAAATTAAAATACTAACCAATTAATCTTATGTATCGAGGCCCAACTCATGAGTACAGGTCTACGATCTCAATTACTGTCATTAAAATTATCTTAGATTAACTAATTAATCTATTAATTTTATGAAATAATTATTAAATAACAATTCAATTTTCAAACTTCTAAACTAGAGTTAAAATAATATTTTATTTTTAAGTTAAAATACTAACCAATTATTTGTATGAAATGAGGCCCAACCCATGAGTACAGGTCTATAATCTTGATTAATGTTATTAAAAAATTATCTTAGACTAACTAATTTAATCTATTAATTTCACAAAATAATTATTAAATAAATATTAAATTATTAAAATTTTGAACAATCGTTACAATAATTTTTTATTTTAAAGTTAAAATACTAACCAATTTATCTTATGTATCGAGGCCGAACTCATGAGTACAGGTCTACGATCTCAATTACAGTCATTAAAATTATCTTAGATTGACTAATTTAATCTATTAATTTCATAAAATAATTATTAAATAAATATTCAATTATTAAAATTTTGAACTATCGTTAGAATAATTTTTTATTTTAAAATTAAAATACTAACGAATTAATCTTATGTATCGAGGTCCAAGTCATGAGTACAGGTTTACGATCTCAATTACTGTCATTAAAATTATCTTAGATTAACTAATTAATCTATTAATTTTACGAAATAATTATTAAATGAAAATTCAGTTATCCAAATTCACAACTACAGTTAAAATAATTTTCTATTTTTAAATTAAAATACAAACAATTTATTTGTATGTAATGAGGCCCAACCCATGAGTATAGGTTTATAATCTTGATTAATGTTATTAAAATTTTTTCTTAGATTAAGTAATTTAATCTATTAATTTCACAAAATAATTATTAAATAAATATCCAATTATTAAAATTTTGAACTATCGTTAGAATAATTTTTTATTTTAAAGTTAAAATACTAACCAATTAATCTTATGTATCGAGGCCGAACTCATGAGTACAGGTTTACGATCTCAATTACTGTCATTAAAATTATCTTAGATTAACTAAATAATCTATTAATTTTATAAAATAATTATTAAATAAAAATTCAATTTTATAAATTCTAAACGACTGTTGAAATACTAACCAATTATTTGTATGTATTGAGGCCCAACCCATGAGTAGAGGTCTATATTCTGGATTAATGTTATTAAAAAATTATCTTTGATTAACTAATTTAATCTATTAATTTCACGAAGTAATTATTAAATAAATATTCAATTATTAAAATTTTGAACTATCGTTAGAATAATTTTTTATTTTAAAATTAAAATACTAACAAATTAATCTTATGTATCGAGGCCCAACTCATGAGTACAGGTTTACGATCTCAATTACTGTCATTAAAATTATCTTAGATTAACTAATTAATCTATTAATTTTAAAAAATAATTATTAAATAAAAATTCAATTATCAAACTTCTATACTAGAGTTAAAATAATATTTCATTTTTAAGTTAAAATACTAACCAATTATTTGTATGAAATGAGGGCCCAACCCATGAGTACAGGTCTATAATCTTGATTAATGTTATTAAAAAATTATCTTAGACTAACTAATTTAATCTATTAATTTCACAAAATAATTATTAAATAAATATTCAATTATTAAAATTTTGAACAATCGTTACAATAATTTTTTATTTTAAAGTTAAAATACTAACAAATTTATCTTATGTATCGAGGCCGAACTCATGAGTACAGGTCTACGATCTCAATTACTGTCATTAAAATTATCTTTAATTAACTAATTAATCTATTAATTTTACGAAATAATTATTAAATGAAAATTCAGTTATCCAAATTCACAACTACAGTTAAAATTATTTTTTATTTTTAAATTAAAACACTAACAATTTATTTGTATGTAATGAGGGCCAACCCATGAGTATAGGTCTATAATCTGGATTAATGTTATTAAAAAATTATCTTTGATTAACTAATTTAATCTATTAATTTCACGAAGTAATTATTAAATAAATATTCAATTATTAAAATTTTGAACTATCGTTAGAATAATTTTTTATTTTAAAATTAAAATACTAACCAATTAATCTTATGTATCGAGGCCCAACTCAAGAGTACAGGTTTACGATCTCAATTACTGTCATTAAAATTATCTTAGATTAACTAATTAATCTATTAATTTTAAAAAATAATTATTAAATAAAAATTCAATTATTAAACTTCTAAACTTGAGTTAAAATAATATTTTATTTTTAAGTTAAAATACTAACCAATTATTTGTATGAAATGAGGCCCAACCCATGAGTACAGGTCTATAATCTTGATTAATGTTATTAAAAAATTATCTTAGATTAACTAATTTAATCTATTAATTTCACAAAATAATTATTAAATAAATATTCAATTATTAAAATTTTGAACAATCGTTACAATAATTTTTTATTTTAAAGTTAAAATATAACCAATTTATCTTATGTATCGAGGCCGAACTCATGAGTACAGGTCTACGATCTCAATTACTGTCATTAAAATTATCTTTAATTAACTAATTAATCTATTAATTTTACGAAATAATTATTAAATGAAAATTCAGTTATCAAAATTCAAAACTACAGTTAAAATAATTTTTTAATTTTAAGTTAAAATACTAACCAATTATTTGTATGTATTGAGGCCCAACCCATGAGTAGAGGTCTATGATCTTGATTATTGTTATTAAAAAATTATCTTAAATTAACTAGTTTAATCTATTAATTTCACGAAGTAATTATTAATTAAATATTCAATTATTAAAATTTTGAACTATCGTTAGAATAATTTTTTATTTTAAAATTAAAATACTAACCAATTAATCTTATGTATCGAGGCCCAACTCATGAGTACAGGTCTACGATCTCAATTACTGTCATTAAAATTATCTTAGATTAAACTAATTAATCTATTAATTTTATGAAATAATTATTAAATAAAAATTCAATTTTCAAACTTCTAAACTAGAGTTAAAATAATATTTTATTTTTAAGTTAAAATACTAACCAATTATTTGTATGAAATGAGGCCCAACCCATGAGTACAGGTCTATAATCTTGATTAATGTTATTAAAAAATTATCTTAGATTAACTAATTTAATCTATTAATTTCACAAAATAATTATTAAATAAATATTCCAATTATTAAAATTTTGAACAATCGTTACAATAATTTTTTATTTTAAAGTTAAAATACTAACCAATTTATCTTATGTATCGAGGCCGAACTCATGAGTACAGGTCTACGATCTCAATTACTGTCATTAAAATTATCTTAGATTGACTAATTTAATCTATTAATTTCACAAAATAATTATTAAATAAATATTCAATTATTAAAATTTTGAACTATCGTTAGAATAATTTTTTATTTTAAAATTAAAATACTAACGAATTAATCTTATGTATCGAGGTCCAAGTCATGAGTACAGGTGTACGATCTCAATTACTGTCATTAAAATTATCTTAGATTAACTAATTAATCTATTAATTTTACGAAATAATTATTAAATGAAAATTCAGTTATCCAAATTCACAACTACAGTTAAAATAATTTTTTATTTTTAAATTAAAATACTAACAATTTATTTGTATGTAATGAGGCCCAACCCATGAGTATAGGTCTATAATCTTGATTAATGTTATTAAAAAATTATCTTAGATTAATTAATTTAATCTATTAATTTCACAAAATAATTATTAAATAAATATTCAATTATTAAAATTTTGAACTATCGTTAGAATAATTTTTTATTTTAAAGTTAAAATACTAACCAATTAATCTTATGTATCGAGGCCGAACTCATGAGTACAGGTTTACGATCTCAATTACTGTCATTAAAATTATCTTAGATTAAACTAAATAATCTATTAATTTTATAAAATAATTATTAAATAAAAATTCAATTTTATAAATTCTAAACGACTGTTAAAATACTAACAAATTATTTGTATGTATTGAGGCCCAACCCATGAGTAGAGGTCTATATTCTGGATTAATGTTATTAAAAAATTATCTTTGATTAACTAATTTAATCTATTAATTTCACGAAGTAATTATTAAATAAATATTCAATTATTAAAATTTTGAACTATCGTTAGAATAATTTTTTATTTTAAAATTAAAATACTAACCAATTAATCTTATGTATCGAGGCCCAACTCATGAGTACAGGTTTACGATCTCAATTACTGTCATTAAAATTATCTTAGATTAACTAATTAATCTATTAATTTTAAAAAGTAATTATTAAATAAAAATTCAATTATCAAACTTCTAAACTAGAGTTAAAATAATATTTCATTTTTAAGTTAAAATACTAACCAATTATTTGTATGAAATGAGGCCCAACCCATGAGTACAGGTCTATAATCTTGATTAATGTTATTAAAAAATTATCTTAGACTAACTAATTTAATCTATTAATTTCACAAAATAATTATTAAATAAATATTCAATTATTAAAATTTTGAACAATCGTTACAATAATTTTTTATTTTAAAGTTAAAATACTAACAAATTTATCTTATGTATCGAGGCCGAACTCATGAGTACAGGTCTACGATCTCAATTACTGTTATTAAAATTATCTTAGATTAACTAATTTAATCTATTAATTTCACAAAATAATTATTAAATAAATATTCAATTATTAAAATTTTGAACTATCGTTAGAATAATTTTTTATTTTAAAATTAAAATACTAACGAATTAATCTTATGTATCGAGGTCCAAGTCATGAGTACAGGTTTACGATCTCAATTACTGTCATTAAAATTATCTTAGATTAACTAATTAATCTATTAATTTTACGAAATAATTATTAAATGAAAATTTAGTTATCCAAATTCACAACTACAGTTAAAATAATTTTTTATTTTTAAATTAAAATACTAACAATTTATTTGTATGTAATGAGGCCCAACCCATGAGTATAGGTCTATAATCTTAATTAATGTTATTAAAAAATTATCTTAGATTAATTAATTTAATCTATTAATTTCACAAAATAATTATTAAATAAATATTCAATTATTAAAATTTTGAACTATCGTTAGAATAATTTTTTATTTTAAAGTTAAAATACTAACCAATTAATCTTATGTATCGAGGCCGAACTCATGAGTACAGGTTTACGATCTCAATTACTGTCATTAAAATTATCTTAGATTAACTAAATAATCTATTAATTTTATAAAATAATTATTAAATAAAAATTCAATTTTATAAATTCTAAACGACTGTTAAAATACTAACAAATTATTTGTATGTATTGAGGCCCAACCCATGAGTAGAGGTCTATATTCTGGATTAATGTTATTAAAAAATTATCTTTGATTAACTAATTTAATCTATTAATTTCACGAAGTAATTATTAAATAAATATTCAATTATTAAAATTTTGAACTATCGTTAGAATAATTTTTTATTTTAAAATTAAAATACTAACCAATTAATCTTATGTATCGAGGCCCAACTCATGAGTACAGGTTTACGATCTCAATTACTGTCATTAAAATTATCTTAGATTAACTAATTAATCTATTAATTTTAAAAAGTAATTATTAAATAAAAATTCAATTATCAAACTTCTAAACTAGAGTTAAAATAATATTTCATTTTTAAGTTAAAATACTAACCAATTATTTGTATGAAATGAGGCCCAACCCATGAGTACAGGTCTATAATCTTGATTAATGTTATTAAAAAATTATCTTAGACTAACTAATTTAATCTATTAATTTCACAAAATAATTATTAAATAAATATTCAATTATTAAAATTTTGAACAATCGTTACAATAATTTTTTATTTTAAAGTTAAAATACTAACAAATTTATCTTATGTATCGAGGCCGAACTCATGAGTACAGGTCTACGATCTCAATTACTGTCATTAAAATTATCTTTAATTAACTAATTAATCTATTAATTTTACGAAATAATTATTAAATGAAAATTCAGTTATCCAAATTCACAACTACAGTTAAAATTATTTTTTATTTTTAAATTAAAACACTAACAATTTATTTGTATGTAATGAGGGCCAACCCATGAGTATAGGTCTATAATCTGGATTAATGTTATTAAAAAATTATCTTTGATTAACTAATTTAATCTATTAATTTCACGAAGTAATTATTAAATAAATATTCAATTATTAAAATTTTGAACTATCGTTAGAATAATTTTTTATTTTAAAATTAAAATACTAACCAATTAATCTTATGTATCGAGGCCCAACTCAAGAGTACAGGTTTACGATCTCAATTACTGTCATTAAAATTATCTTAGATTAACTAATTAATCTATTAATTTTAAAAAAATAATTATTAAATAAAAATTCAATTATTAAACTTCTAAACTTGAGTTAAAATAATATTTTATTTTTAAGTTAAAATACTAACCAATTATTTGTATGAAATGAGGCCCAACCCATGAGTACAGGTCTATAATCTTGATTAATGTTATTAAAAAATTATCTTAGATTAACTAATTTAATCTATTAATTTCACAAAATAATTATTAAATAAATATTCAATTATTAAAATTTTGAACAATCGTTACAATAATTTTTTATTTTAAAGTTAAAATATAACCAATTTATCTTATGTATCGAGGCCGAACTCATGAGTACAGGTCTACGATCTCAATTACTGTCATTAAAATTATCTTTAATTAACTAATTAATCTATTAATTTTACGAAATAATTATTAAATGAAAATTCAGTTATCAAAATTCAAAACTACAGTTAAAATAATTTTTTATTTTTTAAGTTAAAATACTAACCAATTATTTGTATGTATTGAGGCCCAACCCATGAGTAGAGGTCTATGATCTTGATTATTGTTATTAAAAAATTATCTTAAATTAACTAGTTTAATCTATTAATTTCACGAAGTAATTATTAAATAAATATTCAATTATTAAAATTTTGAACTATCGTTAGAATAATTTTTTATTTTAAAATTAAAATACTAACCAATTAATCTTATGTATCGAGGCCCAACTCATGAGTACAGGTTTACGATCTCAATTACTGTCATTAAAATTATCTTAAATTAACTAATTAATCTATTAATTTTAAAAAATAATTATTAAATAAAAATTCAATTATCAAACTTCTAAACTAGAGTTAAAATAGTATTTCATTTTTAAGTTAAAATACTAACCAATTATTTGTATGAAATGAGGCCCAACCCATGAGTACAGGTCTATAATCTTGATTAATGTTATTAAAATTATCTTAGATTGACTAATTTAATCTATTAATTTCACAAAATAATTATTAAATAAATATTCAATTATTAAAATTTTGAACTATCGTTAGAATAATTTTTTATTTTAAAATTAAAATACTAACGAATTAATCTTATGTATCGAGGTCCAAGTCATGAGTACAGGTCTACGATCTCAATTACTGTCATTAAAATTATCTTTAATTAACTAATTAATCTATTAATTTTACGAAATAATTATTAAATGAAAATTCAGTTATCCAAATTCACAAACTACAGTTAAAATTATTTTTTATTTTTAAATTAAAATACTAACAATTTATTTGTATGTAATGAGGGCCAACCCATGAGTATAGGTCTATAATCTGGATTAATGTTATTAAAAAATTATCTTTGATTAACTAATTTAATCTATTAATTTCACGAAGTAATTATTAAATAAATATTCAATTATTAAAATTTTGAACTATCGTTAGAATAATTTTTTATTTTAAAATTAAAATACTAACCAATTAATCTTATGTATCGAGGCCCAACTCATGAGTACAGGTTTACGATCTCAATTACTGTCATTAAAATTATCTTAGATTAACTAATTAATCTATTAATTTTAAAAAATAATTATTAAATAAAAATTCAATTATTAAACTTCTAAACTTGAGTTAAAATAATATTTTATTTTTAAGTTAAAATACTAACCAATTATTTGTATGAATGAGGCCCAACCCATGAGTACAGGTCTATAATCTTGATTAATGTTATTAAAAAATTATCTTAGATTAACTAATTTAATCTATTAATTTCACAAAATAATTATTAAATAAATATTAAATTATTTAAATTTTGAACAATCGTTACAATAATTTTTTATTTTAAAGTTAAAATACTAACCAATTTATCTTATGTATCGAGGCCGAACTCATGAGTACAGGTCTACGATCTCAATTACTGTCATTAAAATTATCTTAGATTGACTAATTTAATCTATTAATTTCACAAAAATAATTATTAAATAAATATTCAATTATTAAAATTTTGAACTATCGTTAGAATAATTTTTTATTTTAAAATTAAAATACTAACGAATTAATCTTATGTATCGAGGTCCAAGTCATGAGTACAGGTCTACGATCTCAATTATTGTCATTAAAAATTATATTTAATTAACTAATTAATCTATTAATTTTACGAAATAATTATTAAATGAAAATTCAGTTATCCAAATTCACAACTACAGTTAAAATAATTTTTTATTTTTAAATAAAATACTAACAATTTATTTGTATGTAATGAGGGCCAACCCATGAGTATAGGTCTATAATCTGGATTAATGTTATTAAAAAATTATCTTAGATTAAGTAATTTAATCTATTAATTTCACGAAGTAATTATTAAATAAATATTCAATTATTAAAATTTGAACTATCGTTAGAGTAATTTTTTATTTTAAAATTAAAATACTAACCAATTAATCTTATTTATCCAAATTCCACAACTACAGTTAAAATTATTTTTTATTTTTAAATTAAAATACTAACAATTTATTTGTATGTAATGAGGGCCAACCCATGAGTATAGGTTTATAATCTGGATTAATGTTATTAAAAAATTATCTTTGATTAACTAATTTAATCTATTAATTTCACGAAGTAATTATTAAATAAATATTCAATTATTAAAATTTTGAACTATCGTTAGAATAATTTTTTATTTTAAAATTAAAATACTAACCAATTAATCTTATGTATCGAGGCCCAACTCATGAGTACAGGTTTACGATCTCAATTACTGTCATTAAAATTATCTTAGATTAACTAATTAATCTATTAATTTTAAAAAAATAATTATTAAATAAAAATTCAATTATTAAACTTCTAAACTTGAGTTAAAATAATATTTTATTTTTAAGTTAAAATACTAACCAATTATTTGTATGAAATGAGGCCCAACCCATGAGTAGAGGTCTATAATCTTGATTAATGTTATTAAAAAATTATCTTAGATTAACTAATGTAATCTATTAATTTCACAAAATAATTATTAAATAAATATTCAATTATTAAAATTTTGAACAATCGTTACAATAATTTTTTATTTTAAAGTTAAAATATAACCAATTTATCTTATGTATCGAGGCCGAACTCATGAGTACAGGTCTACGATCTCAATTACTGTCATTAAAATTATCTTTAATTAACTAATTAATCTATTAATTTTACGAAATAATTATTAAATGAAAATTCAGTTATCAAAATTCAAAACTACAGTTAAAATAATTTTTTATTTTTTAAGTTAAAATACTAACCAATTATTTGTATGTATTGAGGCCCAACCCATGAGTAGAGGTCTATGATCTTGATTATTGTTATTAAAAAGTTATCTTAAATTAACTAGTTTAATCTATTAATTTCACGAAGTAAATATTAATTAAATATTCAATTATTAAAATTTTGAACTATCGTTAGAATAATTTTTTATTTTAAAATTAAAATACTAACGAATTAATCTTATGTATCGAGGTCCAAGTCATGAGTACAGGTTTACGATCTCAATTACTGTCATTAAAATTATCTTAGATTAACTAATTAATCTATTAATTTTACGAAATAATTATTAAATGAAAATTCAGTTATCCAAATTCACAACTACAGTTAAAATAATTTTTTATTTTTAAATTAAAATACTAACAATTTATTTGTATGTAATGAGGCCCAACCCATGAGTATAGGTCTATAATCTTGATTAATGTTATTAAAAAATTATCTTAGATTAAGTAATTTAATCTATTAATTTCACAAAATAATTATTAAATAAATATTCAATTATTAAAATTTTGAACTATCGTTAGAATAATTTTTTATTTTAAAGTTAAAATACTAACCAATTAATCTTATGTATCGAGGCCGAACTCATGAGTACAGTTTACGTTCTCAATTACTGTCATTAAAATTATCTTAGATTAACTAAATAATCTATTAATTTTATAAAATAATTATTAAATAAAAATTCAATTTTATAAATTCTAAACGACTGTTAAAATACTAACCAATTATTTGTATGTATTGAGGCCCAACCCATGAGTAGAGGTCTATATTCTGGATTAATGTTATTAAAAAATTATCTTTGATTAACTAATTTAATCTATTAATTTTCACGAAGTAATTATTAAATAAATATTCAATTATTAAAATTTTGAACTATCGTTAGAATAATTTTTTATTTTAAAATTAAAATACTAACCAATTAATCTTATGTATCGAGGCCCAACTCATGAGTACAGGTTTACGATCTCAATTACTGTTATTAAAATTATCTTAGATTAACTAATTAATCTATTAATTTTAAATAATAATTATAAAATAAAAATTCAATTATCAAACTTCTAAAGTAGAGTTAAAATAATATTTCATTTTTAAGTTAAAATACTAACCAATTATTTGTATGAAATGAGGCCCAACCCATGAGTACAGGTCTATAATCTTGATTAATGTTATTAAAATTATCTTAGATTGACTAATTTAATCTATTAATTTCACGAAATAATTATTAAATAAATATTCAATTATTAAAATTTTGAACTATCGTTAGAATAATTTTTTATTTTAAAATTAAAATACTAACGAATTAATCTTATGTATCGAGGTCCAAGTCATGAGTACAGGTCTACGATCTCAATTACTGTCATTAAAATTATCTTTAATTAACTAATTAATCTATTAATTTTACGAAATAATTATTAAATGAAAATTCAGTTATCCAAATTCACAACTACAGTTAAAATTATTTTTTATTTTTAAATTAAAATACTAACAATTTATTTGTATGTAATGAGGGCCAACCCATGAGTATAGGTCTATAATCTGGATTAATGTTATTAAAAAATTATCTTTGATTAACTAATTTAATCTATTAATTTCACGAAGTAATTATTAAATAAATATTCAATTATTAAAATTTTGAACTATCGTTAGAATAATTTTTTATTTTAAAATTAAAATACTAACCAATTAATCTTATGTATCGAGGCCCAACTCATGAGTACAGGTTTACGATCTCAATTACTGTCATTAAAATTATCTTAGATTAACTAATTAATCTATTAATTTTAAAAAATAATTATTAAATAAAAATTCAATTATTAAACTTCTAAACTTGAGTTAAAATAATATTTTATTTTTAAGTTAAAATACTAACCAATTATTTGTATGAAATGAGGCCCAACCCATGAGTACAGGTCTATAATCTTGATTAATGTTATTAAAAAATTATCTTAGATTAACTAATTTAATATATTAATTTCACGAAGTAATTATTAAATAAATATTCAATTATTAAAATTTTGAACTATCGTTAGAATAATTTTTTATTTTAAAATTAAAATACTAACCAATTAATCTTATGTATCGAGGCCCAACTCATGAGTACAGGTTTACGATCTCAATTACTGTGATTAAAATTATCTTAGATTAACTAATTAATCTTTTAATTTTAAAAAATAATTATTAAATAAAAATTCAATTATTAAACTTCTAAACTTGAGTTAAAATAATATTTTATTTTTAAGTTAAAATACTAACCAATTATTTGTATGAAATGAGGCCCCAACCCATGAGTACAGGTCTATAATCTTGATTAATGTTATTAAAAAATTATCTTAGATTAACTTATTTAATCTATTAATTTCACAAAATAATTATTAAATAAATATTAAATTATTAAAATTTTGAACAATCGTTACAATAATTTTTTATTTTAAAGTTAAAATACTAACCAATTTATCTTATGTATCGAGGCCGAACTCATGAGTACAGGTCTACGATCTCAATTTACTGTCATTAAAATTATCTTAGATTGACTAATTTAATCTATTAATTTCACAAAATAATTATTAAATAAATATTCAATTATTAAAATTTTGAACTATCGTTAGAATAATTTTTTATTTTAAAATTAAAATACTAACGAATTAATCTTATGTATCGAGGTCCAAGTCATGAGTACAGGTCTACGATCTCAATTATTGTCATTAAAATTATCTTTAATTAACTAATTAATCTATTAATTTTACGAAATAATTATTAAATGAAAATTCAGTTATCCAAATTCACAACTACAGTTAAAATAATTTTTTATTTTTAAATTAAAATACTAACAATTTATTTGTATGTAATGAGGGCCAACCCATGAGTATAGGTCTATAATCTGGATTAATGTTATTAAAAAATTATCTTAGATTAAGTAATTTAATCTATTAATTTCACGAAGTAATTATTAAATAAATATTCAATTATTAAAATTTTGAACTATCGTTAGAATAATTTTTTATTTTAAAATTAAAATACTAACCAATTAATCTTATTTATCCAAATTCACAACTACAGTTAAAATTATTTTTTATTTTTAAATTAAAATACTAACAATTTATTTGTATGTAATGAGGGCCAACCCATGAGTATAGGTTTATAATCTGGATTAATGTTATTAAAAAATTATCTTTGATTAACTAATTTAATCTATTAATTTCACGAAGTAATTATTAAATAAATATTCAATTATTAAATTTTGAACTATCGTTAGAATAATTTTTTATTTTAAAATTAAAATACTAACCAATTAATCTTATGTATCGAGGCCCAACTCATGAGTACAGGTTTACGATCTCAATTACTGTCATTAAAATTATCTTAGATTAACTAATTAATCTATTAATTTTAAAAAATAATTATTAAATAAAAATTCAATTATTAAACTTCTAAACTTGAGTTAAAATAATATTTTATTTTTAAGTTAAAATACTAACCAATTATTTGTATGAATGAGGCCCAACCCATGAGTTACAAGGTCTATAATCTTGATTAATGTTATTAAAAAATTATCTTAGATTAACTAATGTAATCTATTAATTTCACAAAATAATTATTAAATAAATATTCAATTATTAAAATTTTGAACAATCGTTACAATAATTTTTTATTTTAAAGTTTAAATATAACCAATTTATCTTATGTATCGAGGCCGAACTCATGAGTACAGGTCTACGATCTCAATTACTGTCATTAAAATTATCTTTAATTAACTAATTAATCTATTAATTTTACGAAATAATTATTAAATGAAAATTCAGTTATCAAAATTCAAAACTACAGTTAAAATAATTTTTTATTTTTAAGTTAAAATACTAACCAATTATTTGTATGTATTGAGGCCCAACCCATGAGTAGAGGGTCTATGATCTTGATTATTGTTATTAAAAAGTTATCTTAAATTAACTAGTTTAATCTATTAATTTCACGAAGTAATTATTAATTAAATATTCAATTATTAAAATTTTGAACTATCGTTAGAATAATTTTTTATTTTAAAATTAAAATACTAACCAATTAATCTTATGTATCGAGGCCCAACTCATGAGTACAGGTCTACGATCCTCAATTACTGTCATTAAAATTATCTTAGATTAACTAATTAATCTACTAATTTTATGAAATAATTATTAAATAAAAATTCTACTGAGGCACAACCCCATGAGTACAGATCTTCGATCTTGCTTAATGTTATTAACAAATTATCCTAGATTAACGAATTTAATCTATTAATTTAACAAAATAATTATTAAATAAATATCCAATTATTAAAATTATGAACTACCGTTAAAATAATTTTTTAGTTTAAAGTTAAAAAACTAACCAATTAATCTTACGTATCGAGGCACAACTCATGAGTACAAGTTTACGATCTTTATTAGTGTCATTGAAATTATCTTAGATTAACTAATTAATCTATTATTTTTCCTAAATAATTATTAAATAAAAATTCAATTATCACAATTCTATACTACAGTAAAAATAATTTTTTATTTTTAGGTTAAAATACAAACCAATTATTTGTATGTAATGAGGCCCAACCCATGAGTACAGGTACACGATCTTTATTAATGTTATTAAAAAATTATCTTAGATTAACTAATTTAATCTTTTAATTTCACAAAATAATTATTATATAAATATTCAATTATTAAAAATTGGAACTACCGTTAAAATAATTTTTTATTTTAAAGTTAAAATACTAACCAATTAATGATATGCATTGAGGCCCAACTCATGAGTACAGGTGTACGATCTTGATTAGTGTCATTAAAATTATCTTAGATTAATTAATTAATCTATTAATTTTACGAAATAATTATTAAATAAAAATTCAATTATCAAACTTCTCAACTAAAGTTAAAATAAATTTTTGTTTTTAAGTTAAAATACTAACCAATTATTTGTATGTACTGAGGCACAACCCATGAGTACAGGTCTACGATCTTGCTTAATGTTATTAACAAATTATCTTAGAGTAACTAATTTAATCTATTAATTTCAACAAATAATTATTAAATAGATATCCAATTATTAAAATTTTCAACTACCGTTAAAATAATTTTTTATTTTTCAAGTTAAAATACTAACAAATTAATGTTACGTATCCAGGCCCAACTCACGAGTACAGGTCTACGATCTTGATTAGTGTCATTAAAATTATCTTAGATTAACTAATTAATCTATTAATTTTCCTAAATAATTATTAAATAAAAATTCAATTATCAAACTTCTCAACTAAACTTAAAATTATTTTTTATTTTTAAGTTAAAATACTAACCAATTATTTGTATGTACTGAGGCACAACCCATGAGTACAAATCTACGATCTTGCTTAATGTTATTAACAAATTATCTTACATTAACTAATTTAATCTATTAATTTAAAAATAATTTTTAAATAAATATCCAATTATTAAAATATTGAACAAACCGTTGAAATAATTTTTTATTTTAAAGTTAAAATACTAACCAATTATTCTTACGTATCGAGGCCCAACTCTTGAGTACAGGTTTCGATCTTGATTAGAGTCATTAAAAATTATCTTAGATTAACTAATTAATCTCTTAATTTTCCAAAATAATTATTAAATAAAAATTCAATTATCAAACTTCTCAACTAAAGTTTAAAATAATTTTTTATTTTTAAGTTAAAATACAAACCAATTATTTGTATGTACTGAGGCATGAGTACAGATCTACGATCTTGCTTAATGTTATTAACAAATTATCTTAGATTAACAAATTTAATCAATTAATTTCAAAAAATAATATTAAACAAATATCCAATTATTAAAAATTTTAACTACCGTTAAAATAATTTTTTATTTTAAAGTTAAAACACTAACCAATTAATCTTACGCATTGAGGCCTAACTCATTGAGGCCCAACTCAAGAGTAAAGGTGTACGATCTTGATTAGTGTCATTAAAATTATCTTAGATTAATTAATTAATCTATTAATTTTACGAAATAATTATTAAATAAAAATTCAATTATCAAACTTCTCAACTAAAGTTAAAAGAAATTTTTATTTTAAAGTTAATATACTAACCAATTATTTGTATGTACTGAGGCACAACCCATGAGTACAGATCTACGATCTTGCTTAATGTTATTAACAAATTATCTTAGAGTAACTAATTAAATCTATTAATTTCAACAAATAATTATTAAATAGATATCCAATTATTAAAATTTTCAACTACCGTTAAAATTAATTTTTTATTTTTCAAGTTAAAATACTAACCAATTAATGTTACGTATCCAGGCCCAACTCACGAGTACAGGTCTACGATCTTGATTAGTGTCATTAAAATTATCTTAGATTAACTAATTAATCTATTAATTTTCCTAAATAATTATTAAATAAAAATTCAATTATCAAACTTCTCAACTAAACTTAAAATAATTTTTTATTTTTAAGTTAAAATACTAACCAATTATTTGTATGTACTGAGGCACAACCCATGAGTACAAATCTACGATCTTGCTTAATGTTATTAACAAATTATCTTAGATTAACTAATTTAATATATTAATTTAAAAAATAATTTTTAAATAAATATCCATTTATTAAAATATTGAACTACCGTTAAAATAATTTTTTATTTTTAAGTTAAAATACTAACCAATTATTCTTACGTATCGAGGCCCAACTCATGAGTACAGGTTTCGATCTTGATTAGAGTCATTAAAAATTATCTTAGATTAACTAATTAATCTATTAATTTTCCAAAATAATTATTAAATGAAAATTCAATTATCAAACTTCTCAACTAAAGTTAAAATAATTTTTTATTTTTAAGTTAAAATACAAACCAATTATTTGTATGTACTGAGGCACAACCCATGAGTACAAATCTACGATCTTGCTTAATGTTATTAAAAAATTATCTTACATTAACTAATTTAATCTATTAATTTAAAAAATAATTTTTAAATAAATATCCAATTATTAAAATATTGAACAACCGTTAAAATAATTTTTTATTTTAAAGTTAAAATACTAACCAATTATTCATACGTATCGAGGCCCAACTCATGATTACAGGTTTCGATCTTGATTAGAGTCATTAAAAATTATCTTAGATTAACTAATTAATCTATTAATTTTTCCAAAATAATTATTAAATAAAAATTCAATTATCAAAGTTCTCAACTAAAGTTAAAATAATTTTTTATTTTTAAGTTAAAATACAAACCAATTATTTGTATGTACTGAGGCACAACCAATGAGTACAGATCTACGATCTTGCTTAATGTTATTAACAAATTATCTTAGATTAACAAATTTAATCAATTAATTTCAAAAAATAATATTAAATAAATATCCAATTATTAAAAATTTTAACTACCGTTAAAATAATTTTTTATTTTAAAGTTAAAACACTAACCAATTAATCTTACGCATTGAGGCCTAACTCATTGAGGCCCAACTCAAGAGTAAAGGTGTACGATCTTGATTAGTGTCATTAAAATTATCTTAGATTAATTAATTAATCTATTAATTTTACGAAATAATTATTAAATAAAAATTCAATTATCAAACTTCTCAACTAAAGTTAAAAGAAATTTTTATTTTAAAGTTAATATACAAACCAATTATTTGTATGTACTGAGGCACAACCTATGAGTACAGATCTACGATCTTGCTTAATGTTATTAACAATTATCTTAGTGTAACTAATTTAATCTATTAATTTCAACAAATAATTATTAAATAGATATCCAATTATTAAAATTTTCAACTACCGTTAAAATAATTTTTTATTTTTCAAGTTAAAATACTAACCAATTAATGTTACGTATCCAGGCCCAACTCACGAGTACAGGTCTACGATCTTGATTAGTGTCATTAAAATTATCTTAGATTAACTAATTAATCTATTAATTTTCCTAAATAATTATTAAATAAAAATTCAATTATCAAACTTCTCAACTAAACTTAAAATAATTTTTTATTTTTAAGTTAAAATACTAACCAATTATTTGTATGTACTGAGGCACAACCCATGAGTACAAATCTACGATCTTGCTTAATGTTATTAACAAATTATCTTAGATAACTAATTTAATATATTAATTTAAAAAAAAAATTTAAATAAATATCCATTTATTAAAATATTGAACTACCCGTTAAAATAATTTTTTATTTTTAAGTTAAAATACTAACCAATTATTCTTACGTATCGAGGCCCAACTCATGAGTACAGGTTTCGATCTTGATTAGAGTCATTAAAAATTATCTTAGATTAACTAATTAATCTATTAATTTTCCAAAATAATTATTAAATAAAAATTCAATTATCAAACTTCTCAACTAAAGTTAAAATAATTTTTTATTTTTAAGTTAAAATACAAACCAATTATTTGTATGTACTGAGGCATGAGTACAGATCTACGATCTTGCTTAATGTTATTAACAAATTATCTTAGATTAACAAATTTAATCAATTAATTTCAAAAAATAATATTAAATAAATATCCAATTATTAAAAATTTTAACTACCGTTAAAATAATTTTTTATTTTAAAGTTAAAACACTAACCAATTAATCTTACGCATTGAGGCCTAACTCATTGAGGCCCAACTCAAGAGTAAAGGTGTACGATCTTGATTAGTGTCATTAAAATTATCCTAGATTAATTAATTAATCTATTAATTTTACGAAATAATTATTAAATAAAAATTCAATTATCAAACTTCTCAACTAAAGTTAAAAGAAATTTTTATTTTAACGTTAAAATACTAACCAATTATTTGTATGTACTGAGGCACAACCCATGAGTACAGATCTACGATCTTGCTTAATGTTATTAACAAATTATCTTAGAGTAACTAATTTAATCTATTAATTTCAACAAATAATTATTAAATAGATATCCAATTTTTAAAATTTTCAACTACCATTAAAATAATTTTTTATTTTTCAAGTTAAAATACTAACCAATTAATGTTACGTATCAAGTCCCAACTCACGAGTACAGGTTTACGATCTTGATTAGTGTCATTAAAATTATCTAAGATTAACTAATTAATCTATTAATTTTCCTAAATAATTATTAAATAAAAATTCAATTTTCAAACTTCTCAACTAAATTTAAAATAATTTTTTATTTTTAAGTTAAAATACTAACAAAGTATTTGTATGTACTGAGGCACAACCAATGAGTACAAATCTACGATCTTGCTTAATGTTATTAACAAATTATCTTAGATTAACTAATTTAATCTATTAAATTAAAAAATAATTATTAAATAAATATCCAATTATTAAAATATTGAACTACCACTAAAATAATTTTTTATTTTAAAGTTAAAATACTAACCAATTATTCTTACGTATCGAGGCCCAACACATGAGTACAGGTTTCGATCTTGATTAAAGTCATTAAAAATTATCTTAGATTAACTAATTAATCTATTAATTTTCCAAAATAATTATTAAATAAAAATTCAATTATCAAACTTCTCAACTAAAGTTAAAATAATTTTTTTATTTTAAGTTAAAATACAAACCAATTATTTGTATGTACTGAGGCACAACCCATGAGTACAGATCTACGATCTTGCTTAATGTTATTAAAAATTATCTTAGATTAACAAATTTAATCAATTAATTTCAAAAAAATAATATTAAATAAATATCCAATTATTAAAAATTTTAACCAATCAGCTAAAATAATTTTTTATTTTAAAGTTAAAACACTAACCAATTAATCTTACGCATTGAGGCCCAACTAATGAGTACAGGTGCACGATCTTGATTAGCGTCATTAAAATTATCTTAGATTAAATAATTAATCTATTAATTTTACAAAATAATTATTAAATAAAAATTCATTTATCAAACTTCTCAACTAAAGTTAAAATAATTTTTTATTTTTAAGTTAAACTACTAACCAATTATTTGTATGTAATGAGGCCCAACCCATGAGTACAGATCTTCGATCTTGCTTAATGTTATTAACAAATTATCTTTGAGTAACTAATTTAATCTATTAATTTCAAAAGATAATTATTAAATAGATATCCAATTATTAAAATTTTCAACTACCGTTAAAATAATTTTTTATTTTTCAAGTTAAAATACTAACCAATTAATGTTACGTATCCAGGCCCAACTCACGAGTACAGGTTTACGATCTTGATTAGTGTCATTGAAATTATCTTAGATTAACTAATTAATCTATTATTTTTCCTAAATAATTATTAAATAAAAATTCAATTATCACAATTCTATACTACAGTTAAAATAATTTTTTTTTTAGGTTAAAATACAAACCAATTATTTGTATGTAATGAGGCCCAACCCATGAGTACAGGTACACGATCTTTATTAATGTTATTAAAAAATTATCTTAGATTAACTAATTTAATCTTTTAATTTCACAAAATAATTATTATATAAATATTCAATTATTAAAATTTGGAACTACCGTTAAAATATTTTTTTATTTTAAAGTTAAAACACTAACCAATTAATGGTATGCATTGAAGCCCAACTCATGAGTACAGGTGTACGATCTTGATTAGTGTCATTAAAATTATCTTAGATTAATTAATTAATCTATTAATTTTACGAAATAATTATTAAATAAAAATTCAATTATCAAACTTCTCAACTAAAGTTAAAATAAATTTTTATTTTTAAGTTAAAATACTAACCAATTATTTGTATGTACTGAGGCACAACCCATGAGTACAGATCAACGATCTTGCTTAATGTTATTAAAAAATTATCTTAGATTAAAAAATTTATCTATAAATTTCAAAAAATAATATTATATAAATATTCAATTATTAAAATTTGGAACTACCGTTAAAATAATTTTTTATTTTAAAGTTAAAACACTAACCAATTAATGGTCGCATTGAGGCCCAACTCATGAGTACAGGTGTACGATCCTGATTAGTTTCATTAAAATTATCTTAGATTAATTAATTAATATATTAATTTTACAAAATAATTATTAAATAAAAATTCAATTATCAAACTTCTCAACTAAAGTTAAAATAATTTTTTATTTTTAAGTTAAAATACTAACCAATTATTTGTATGTACTGAGGCACAACCCATGAGTACAGATCTACGATCTTGCTTAATGTTATTAACAAATTATCTTAGATTAACTAATTTAATCTATTAATTTCAAAAAATAATTATTAAATAGATATCCAATTAATAAAATTTTCAACTACTGTAAAAATAATTTTTTACTTTTCAAGTTAAAATACTATCCAATTAATCTTACGTATCGAGGCCAAACTCACGAGTACAGGTTTACGATCTTGATTAGTGTCATTAAAATTATCTTAGATTAACTAATTAATACATTAATTTCAAAAAATAATAATTGAATAAAAATTCAAATTTCAAAATTCTGAACTACTGTGAAAATAATTTTTTATTTTTAAGTTAAAATACTAACCAAATATTTGTATGTGCTGAGGCACAACCCATGAGTACAGATCTACGATCTTGCTTAATGTTATTAACAAATTATCTTAGATTACCTAATTTAATCTATTAATTTCAAAAAGTAATTATTAAATAAATATCCAATTATTAAAATTTTGAACTACCGTTAAAATAATGTTTTTTTAATGTTAAAGCACTAACCAATTAATCTTACGCATTGAGGCCGATTTCATGTGGACAAGTGTACGATCTTGATTACTGTCATTAAAATTATCTTAGATTAATTAATTAATCTATTAATTTTTCAAAATAATTATTAAATAAAAATTCAATTATCAAACTTCTCAACTAAAGTTAAAATATGTTTTTATTTTTAAGTTAAAATACTAACCAATTATTTGTATGTACTGAGGCACAACCCATGAGTACAGATCTACGATCTTGCTTAATGTTGTTAACAAATTATCTTAGATTAACTAATTTAATCTATTAACTTCAAAAAATAATTATTAAATAAATCTCCAATTATTAAAATTTTGAACTACCGTTAAAATAATTTTTTTTTTAAAGTTAAAACACTAACCAATTAATCTTACGCATTGAGGCCCATTTCATGTGTACAAGTGTACGATCTTGATTACTGTCATTAAAATTATCTTAGATTAATTAATTAATCTATTAATTTTACAAAATAATTATTAAATAAAAATTCAATTATCAAACTTCTCAACTAAACTTAAAATAATTTTTTATTTTTAAGTTAAAATACTAACCAATTGTTTGTATGTACTGAGGCACAACCCATTAGTACAGATCTACGATCTTGCTTAATGTTGTTAACAAATTATCTTATATTAACTAATTTACTCTATTAATTTCAAAAAATAATTATTAAATAAATATCAATTTATTAAAATTTTTTACTACCGTTAAAATAATTTTTTATTTTAAAGTTAAAATACTAACCAATTAATCTTACGTATCGAGCCCCAACTCATGAGTACAGGTTTACGATCTTGATAAGTGTCATTGAAATTATCTTAGGTTAACTAATTAATCTATTAATTTTCCTAAATAATTATTAAATAAAAATTCAATTATCAAACTTCTCAACTAAACTTAAAATAATTTTTTATTTCTAAGTTAAAATACTAACCAATTATTTGTATGTACTGACGCACAACCCATGAGTACAGATCTTCGATCTTGCTAAACGTTATTAACAAATTATCTTAGATTAACGAATTTAATCTATTAATTTCACAAAATAATTATTAAATAAATATCCAATTATTAAAATTATGAACTACCGTTAAAATAATTTTTTAGTTTAAAGTTGAAAAACTAACCAATTAATCTTACGTATCGAGGCCCAACTCAGTAGTACAGGTTTACGATCTTTATTAGTGTCATTGAAATTATCTTAGATTAACTAATTAATCTATTATTTTTCCTAAATAATTATTAAATAAAAATTCAATTATCAAAATTCTATACTACAGTTAAAATAATTTTTTATTTTTAAGTTAAAATACTAACCAATTATTCGTATGTAATGAGGCCCAACCCATGAGTACAGGTCCACGATCTTTATTAATGTTATTAAAAAATTATCTTAGACTAACTAATTTAATCTTTTAATTTCACAAAATAATTATTATATAAATATTCAATTATTAAAATTTGGAACTACCGTTAAAATAATTTTTTATTTTAAAGTTAAAACACTAACCAATTAATGGTACGCATTGAGGCCCAACTCATGAGTACAGGTGTACGATCTTGATTAGTGTCATTAAAATTATCTTAGATTAATTGATTAATCTATTAATTTTACGAAATAATTATTAAATAAAAATTCAATTATCAAACTTCTCAACTAAAGGTAAAATAATTTTTTACTTTTAAGTTAAAATACTAACCAATTATTTGTATGTACTGAGGCACAACCCATGAGTACAGATCTACGATCTTGCGTAATGTTATTAACAAATTACCTTAGATTAACGAATTTAATCTATTAATTTCAAAAAATAATTATTAAATAAATCTCCAATTATTAAAATATTGAACTACCGTTAAAATAATTTTTTATTTTAAAGTTAAAATACTAACCAATTATTCTTACGTATCGAGGCCCAACTCATGAGTACAGGTTTCGATCTTGATTAGAGTCATTAAAAATTATCTTAGATTAACTAATTAATCTATTAGTTTTCCAAAATAATTATTAAATGAAAAGTCAATTATCAAACTTCTCAACTAAAGTTAAAATAATTTTTTATTTCTAAGTTAAAATACAAACCAATTATTTGTATGTACTGAGGCACAACCCATGAGTACAGATCTACGATCTTGCTTAATGTTATTAACAAATTATCTTAGATTAACAAATTTAATCAATTAATTTCAAAAAATAATATTAAATAAATATCCAATTATTAAAATTTTTAACTACCGTTAAAATAATTTTTTATTTTAAAGTTAAAACACTAACCAATTAATCTTACGCATTGAGGCCCAACTCATGAGTACAGGTGCACGATCTTGATTAGTGTCATTAAAATTATCTTAGATTAATTAATTAATCTATTAATTTTACAAAATAATTATTAAATAAAAATTCATTTATCAAACTTCTAACCTAAAGTTAAAATAATTTTTTATTTTTAAGTTAAAATACTAACCAATTATTTGTATGTAATGAGGCCCAACCCATGAGTACAGGTCCACTATCTTTATTAATGTTATTAAAAAATTATCTTAGATTAACTAATTTAATCTTTTAATTTCACAAAATAATTATTATATAAATATTCAATTATTAAAATTTGGAACTACTGTTAAAATAATTTTTTATTTTAAAGTTAAAACACTAACCAATTAATCTTACGTATCGAGGCCCAACTCATGAGTACAGGTTTACGATCTTTATTAGTGTCATTGAAATTATCTTAGATTAACTAATTAATCTATTATTTTTCTTAAATAATTATTAAATAAAAATTCAATTATCACAATTCTATACTACAGTTAAAATAATTTTTTATTTTTAAGTTAAAATACTAACCAATTATTCGTATGTAATGAGGCCCAACCCATGACTACAGCTCCACGATCTTTATTAATGTTATTAAAAAATTATCGTAGATTAACTAATTTAATCTTTTAATTTCACAAAATAATTATTATATAAATATTCAATTATTAAAATTTGGAACTACCGTAAGAATAATTTTTTATTTTAAAGTTAAAACACTAACCAATTAATGGTACGCATTGAGGCCCAACTCATGAGTACAGGTGTACGATCTTGATTAGTGTCATTAAAATTATCTTAGATTAATTAATTAATCTATTAATTTTACCAAATAATTATTAAATAAAAATTCAATTATCAAACTTCTCTACTAAAGTTAAAATAATTTTATATTTTTAAGTTAAAATACTAACCAATTATTTGTATGTACTGAGGCACAACCCATGAGTACAGATCTACGATCTTACTTAATGTTACTAACAAATTATCTCTGATTAACTAATTTAATCTATTAATTTCAAAAAATAATTATTAAATAGATATCCAATTATTAAAATTTTCAACTACTGTTAAAATAATTTTTTTATTTTTCATGTTAATATACTAAGCAATTAATCTTACGTATCGAGGCCAAACTCACGAGTACAGGTTTACGATCTTGATTAGTCTCATTGAAATTATCTTAGATTAACTAATTAATCTATTATTTATCCTAAATAATTATTAAATAAAAATTCAATTATCAAAATTCTATACTACAGTTAAAATAATTTTTTATTTTTAAGTTAAAATACTAACCAATTATTCGTATGTAATGAGGCCCAACCCATGAGTACAGCTCCACGATCTTTATTAATGTTATTAAAAAATTATCTTAGATTAACTAATTTAATCTTTTAATTTCACAAAATAATTATTATATAAATATTCAATTATTAAAATTTGGAACTACCGTTAAAATAATTTTTTACTTTAAAGTTAAAACACTAACAAATTAATGGTACGCATTGAGGCCCAACTCATGAGTACAGGTGTACGATCTTGATTAGTGTCATTAAAATTATCTTAGATTAATCAATTAATCTATTAATTTTACGAAATAATTATTAAATAAAAATTCAATTATCAAACTTCTCTACTAAAGTTAAAATAATTTTATATTTTTAAGTTAAAATACTAACCAATTATTTGTATGTACTGAGGCACAACCCATGAGTACAGATCTACGATCTTGCTTAATGTTACTAACAAATTATCTTAGATTAACTAATTTAATCTATTAATTTCAAAATATAATTATTAAATAGATATCCAATTATTAAAATTTTCAACTACCGTTAAAATAATTTTTTTATTTTTCATGTTAAAATACTAACCAATTAATCTTACGTATCGAGGCCCAACTCATGAGTACAGGTTTACGATCTTTATTAGTGTCATTGAAATTATCTTAGATTAACTAATTAATCTATTATTTTTCTTAAATAATTATTAAATAAAAATTCAATTATCACAATTCTATACTACAGTTAAAATAATTTTTTATTTTTAAGTTAAAATACTAACCAATTATTTGTATGTAATGAGGCCCAACCCATGAGTACAGGTCCACTATCTTTATTAATGTTATTAAAAAATTATCTTAGATTAACTAATTTAATCTTTTAATTTCACAAAATAATTATTATATAAATATTCAATTATTAAAATTTGTAACTACCGTTAAAATAATTTTTTATTTTAAAGTTAAAACACTAACCAATTAATCTTACGTATCGAGGCCCAACTCATGAGTACAGGTTTACGATCTTTATTAGTGTCATTGAAATTATCTTAGATTAACTAATTAATCTATTATTTTTCTTAAATAATTATTAAATAAAAATTCAATTATCACAATTCTATACTACAGTTAAAATAATTTTTTATTTTTAAGTTAAAATACTAACCAATTATTCGTATGTAATGAGGCCCAACCCATGAGTACAGCTCCACGATCTTTATTAATGTTATTAAAAAATTATCTTAGATTAACTAATTTAATATTTTAATTTCACAAAATAATTATTATATAAATATTCAATTATTAAAATTTGGAACTACCGTAAGAATAATTTTTTATTTTAAAGTTAAAACACTAACCAATTAATGGTACGCATTGAGGCCCAACTCTATTAGTTTTCCAAAATAATTATTAAATGAAAAGTCAATTATCAAACTTCTCAACTAAAGTTAAAATAATTTTTTATTTTTAAGTTAAAATACAAACCAATTATTTGTATGTACTGAGGCACAACCCATGAGTACAGATCTACGATCTTGTTTAATGTTATTAACAAATTATCTTAGATTAACAAATTTAATCAATTAATTTCAAAAAATAATATTAAATAAATATCCAATTATTAAAATTTTTAACTACCGTTAAAATAATTTTTTATTTTAAAGTTAAAACACTAACCAATTAATCTTACGCATTGAGGCCCAACTCATGAGTACAGGTGCACGATCTTGATTAGTGTCATTAAAATTATCTTAGATTAATTAATTAATCTATTAATTTTACAAAATAATTATTAAATAAAAATTCATTTATCAAACTTCTAACCTAAAGTTAAAATAATTTTTTATTTTTAAGTTAAAATACTAACCAATTATTTGTATGTAATGAGGCCCAACCCATGAGTACAGGTCCACTATCTTTATTAATGTTATTAAAAAATTATCTTAGATTAACTAATTTAATCTTTTAATTTCACAAAATAATTATTATATAAATATTCAATTATTAAAATTTGGAACTACCGTTAAAATAATTTTTTATTTTAAAGTTAAAACACTAACCAATTAATCTTACGTATCGAGGCCCAACTCATTAGTACAGGTTTACGATCTTTATTAGTGTCATTGAAATTATCTTAGATTAACTAATTAATCTATTATTTTTCTTAAATAATTATTAAATAAAAATTCAATTATCACAATTCTATACTACAGTTAAAATAATTTTTTATTTTTAAGTTAAAATACTAACCAATTATTCGTATGTAATGAGGCCCAACCCATGAGTACAGCTCCACGATCTTTATTAATGTTATTAAAAAATTATCTTAGATTAACTAATTTAATCTTTTAATTTCACAAAATAATTATTATATAAATATTCAATTATTAAAATTTGGAACTACCGTAAGAATAATTTTTTATTTTAAAGTTAAAACACTAACCAATTAATGGTACGCATTGAGGCCCAACTCATGAGTACAGGTGTACGATCTTGATTAGTGTCATCTTTTAATTGAGTACAGGTGTACGATCTTAGACTAACTAATTTAATCTTTTAATTTCACAAAATAATTATTATATAAATATTCAATTATTAAAATTTGGAACTACCGTTAAAATAATTTTTTATTTTAAAGTTAAAACACTAACCAATTAATGGTACGCATTGAGGCCCAACTCATGAGTACAGGTGTACGATCTTGATTAGTGTCATTAAAATTATCTTAGATTAATTGATTAATCTATTAATTTTACGAAATAATTATTAAATAAAAATTCAATTATCAAACTTCTCAACTAAAGGTAAAATAATTTTTTACTTTTAAGTTAAAATACTAACCAATTATTTGTATGTACTGAGGCACAACCCATTAGTACAGATCTACGATCTTGCTTAATGTTGTTAACAAATTATCTTATATTAACTAATTTACTCTATTAATTTCAAAAAATAATTATTAAATAAATATCAATTTATTAAAATTTTTTACTACCGTTAAAATAATTTTTTATTTTAAAGTTAAAATACTAACCAATTAATCTTACGTATCGAGCCCCAACTCATGAGTACAGGTTTACGATCTTGATAAGTGTCATTGAAATTATCTTAGGTTAACTAATTAATCTATTAATTTTCCTAAATAATTATTAAATAAAAATAAATTTATCAAACTTCTCAACTAAACTTAAAATAATTTTTTATTTCTAAGTTAAAATACTAACCAATTATTTGTATGTACTGACGCACAACCCATGAGTACAGATCTTCGATCTTGCTAAACGTTATTAACAAATTATCTTAGATTAACGAATTTAATCTATTAATTTCACAAAATAATTATTAAATAAATATCCAATTATTAAAATTATGAACTACCGTTAAAATAATTTTTTATTTTAAAGTTGAAAAACTAACCAATTAATCTTACGTATCGAGGCCCAACTCAGTAGTACAGGTTTACGATCTTTATTAGTGTCATTGAAATTATCTTAGATTAACTAATTAATCTATTATTTTTCCTAAATAATTATTAAATAAAAATTCAATTATCAAAATTCTATACTACAGTTAAAATAATTTTTTATTTTTAAGTTAAAATACTAACCAATTATTCGTATGTAATGAGGCCCAACCCATGAGTACAGCTCCACGATCTTTATTAATGTTATTAAAAAATTATCTTAGACTAACTAATTTAATCTTTTAATTTCACAAAATAATTATTATATAAATATTCAATTATTAAAATTTGGAACTACCGTTAAAATAATTTTTTATTTTAAAGTTAAAACACTAACCAATTAATGGTACGCATTGAGGCCCAACTCATGAGTACAGGTGTACGATCTTGATTAGTGTCATTAAAATTATCTTAGATTAATTGATTAATCTATTAATTTTACGAAATAATTATTAAATAAAAATTCAATTATCAAACTTCTCAACTAAAGGTAAAATAATTTTTTACTTTTAAGTTAAAATACTAACCAATTATTTGTATGTACTGAGGCACAACCCATGAGTACAGATCTACGATCTTGCGTAATGTTATTAACAAATTACCTTAGATTAACGAATTTAATCTATTAATTTCAAAAAATAATTATTAAATAAATCTCCAATTATTAAAATATTGAACTACCGTTAAAATAATTTTTTATTTTAAAGTTAAAATACTAACCAATTATTCTTACGTATCGAGGCCCAACTCATGAGTACAGGTTTCGATCTTGATTAGAGTCATTAAAAATTATCTTAGATTAACTAATTAATCTATTAGTTTTCCAAAATAATTATTAAATGAAAAGTCAATTATCAAACTTCTCAACTAAAGTTAAAATAATTTTTTATTTTTAAGTTAAAATACAAACCAATTATTTGTATGTACTGAGGCACAACCGATGAGTACAGATCTACGATCTTGCTTAATGTTATTAACAAATTATCTTAGATTAACAAATTTAATCAATTAATTTCAAAAAATAATTATTAAATAAATCTCCAATTATTAAAATTTTTAACTACCGTTAAAATAATTTTTTATTTTAAAGTTAAAACACTAACCAATTAATCTTACGCATTGAGGCCCAACTCATGAGTACAGGTGCACGATCTTGATTAGTGTCATTAAAATTATCTTAGATTAATCAATTAATCTATTAATTTTACAAAATAATTATTAAATAAAAATTCATTTATCAAACTTCTAACCTAAAGTTAAAATAATTTTTTATTTTTAAGTTAAAATACTAACCAATTATTTGTATGTAATGAGGCCCAACCCATGATTACAGGTCCACTATCTTTATTAATGTTATTAAAAAATTATCTTAGATTAACTAATTTAATCTTTTAATTTCACAAAATAATTATTATATAAATATTCAATTATTAAAATTTGGAACTACCATTAAAATAATTTTTTATTTTAAAGTTAAAACACTAACCAATTAATCTTACGTATCGAGGCCCAACTCATTAGTACAGGTTTACGATCTTTATTAGTGTCATTGAAATTATCTTAGATTAACTAATTAATCTATTATTTTTCTTAAATAATTATTAAATAAAAATTCAATTATCACAATTCTATACTACAGTTAAAATAATTTTTTATTTTTAAGTTAAAATACTAACCAATTATTCGTATGTAATGAGGCCCAACCCATGAGTACAGCTCCACGATCTTTATTAATGTTATTAAAAAATTATCTTAGATTAACTAATTTAATCTTTTAATTTCACAAAATAATTATTATATAAATATTCAATTATTAAAATTTGGAACTACCGTAAGAATAATTTTTTATTTTAAAGTTAAAACACTAACCAATTAATGGTACGCATTGAGGCCCAACTCATGAGTACAGGTGTACGATCTTGATTAGTGTCATTAAAATTATCTTAGATTAATTAATTAATCTATTAATTTTACCAAATAATTATTAAATAAAAATTCAATTATCAAACTTCTCTACTAAAGTTAAAATAATTTTATATTTTTAAGTTAAAATACTAACCAATTATTTGTATGTACTGAGGCACAACCCATGAGTACAGATCTACGATCTTGCTTAATGTTACTAACAAATTATCTCTGATTAACTAATTTAATCTATTAATTTCAAAAAATAAATATTAAATAGATATCCAATTATTAAAATTTTCAACTACCGTTAAAATAATTTTTTTATTTTTCATGTTAATATACTAAGCAATTAATCTTACGTATCGAGGCCAAACTCACGAGTACAGGTTTACGATCTTGATTAGTCTCATTGAAATTATCTTAGATTAACTAATTAATCTATTATTTATCCTAAATAATTATTAAATAAAAATTCAATTATCAAAATTCTATACTACAGTTAAAATAATTTTTTATTTTTAAGTTAAAATACTAACCAATTATTCGTATGTAATGAGGCCCAACCCATGAGTACAGCTCCACGATCTTTATTAATGTTATTAAAAAATTATCTTAGATTAACTAATTTAATCTTTTAATTTCACAAAATAATTATTATATAAATATTCAATTATTAAAATTTGGAACTACCGTTAAAATAATTTTTTACTTTAAAGTTAAAACACTAACCAATTAATGGTACGCATTGAGGCCCAACTCATGAGTACAGGTGTACGATCTTGATTAGTGTCATTAAAATTATCTTAGATTAATTGATTAATCTATTAATTTTACGAAATAATTATTAAATAAAAATTCAATTATCAAACTTCTCAACTAAAGGTAAAATAATTTTTTACTTTTAAGTTAAAATACTAACCAATTATTTGTATGTACTGAGGCACAACCCATGAGTACAGATCTACGATCTTGCGTAATGTTATTAACAAATTACCTTAGATTAACGAATTTAATCTATTAATTTCAAAAAATAATTATTAAATAAATCTCCAATTATTAAAATATTGAACTACCGTTAAAATAATTTTTTATTTTAAAGTTAAAATACTAACCAATTATTCTTACGTATCGAGGCCCAACTCATGAGTACAGGTTTCGATCTTGATTAGAGTCATTAAAAATTATCTTAGATTAACTAATTAATCTATTAGTTTTCCAAAATAATTATTAAATGAAAAGTCAATTATCAAACTTCTCAACTAAAGTTAAAATAATTTTTTATTTTTAAGTTAAAATACAAACCAATTATTTGTATGTACTGAGGCACAACCCATGAGTACAGATCTACGATCTTGCTTAATGTTATTAACAAATTATCTTAGATTAACAAATTTAATCAATTAATTTCAAAAAATAATATTAAATAAATATCCAATTATTAAAATTTTTAACTACCGTTAAAATAATTTTTTATTTTAAAGTTAAAACACTAACCAATTAATCTTACGCATTGAGGCCCAACTCATGAGTACAGGTGCACGATCTTGATTAGTGTCATTAAAATTATCTTAGATTAATTAATTAATCTATTAATTTTACAAAATAATTATTAAATAAAAATTCATTTATCAAACTTCTAACCTAAAGTTAAAATAATTTTTTATTTTTAAGTTAAAATACTAACCAATTATTTGTATGTAATGAGGCCCAACCCATGAGTACAGGTCCACTATCTTTATTAATGTTATTAAAAAATTATCTTAGATTAACTAATTTAATCTTTTAATTTCACAAAATAATTATTATATAAATATTCAATTATTAAAATTTGGAACTACCGTTAAAATAATTTTTTATTTTAAAGTTAAAACACTAACCAATTAATCTTACGTATCGAGGCCCAACTCATTAGTACAGGTTTACGATCTTTATTAGTGTCATTGAAATTATCTTAGATTAACTAATTAATCTATTATTTTTCTTAAATAATTATTAAATAAAAATTCAATTATCACAATTCTATACTACAGTTAAAATAATTTTTTATTTTTAAGTTAAAATACTAACCAATTATTCGTATGTAATGAGGCCCAACCCATGAGTACAGCTCCACGATCTTTATTAATGTTATTAAAAAATTATCTTAGATTAACTAATTTAATCTTTTAATTTCACAAAATAATTATTATATAAATATTCAATTATTAAAATTTGGAACTACCGTAAGAATAATTTTTTATTTTAAAGTTAAAACACTAACCAATTAATGGTACGCATTGAGGCCCAACTCATGAGTACAGGTGTACGATCTTGATTAGTGTCATTAAAATTATCTTAGATTAATTAATTAATCTATTAATTTTACCAAATAATTATTAAATAAAAATTCAATTATCAAACTTCTCTACTAAAGTTAAAATAATTTTATATTTTTAAGTTAAAATACTAACCAATTATTTGTATGTACTGAGGCACAACCCATGAGTACAGATCTACGATCTTGCTTAATGTTACTAACAAATTATCTCTGATTAACTAATTTAATCTATTAATTTCAAAAAATAATTATTAAATAGATATCCAATTATTAAAATTTTCAACTACCGTTAAAATAATTTTTTTATTTTTCATGTTAATATACTAAGCAATTAATCTTACGTATCGAGGCCAAACTCACGAGTACAGGTTTACGATCTTGATTAGTCTCATTGAAATTATCTTAGATTAACTAATTAATCTATTATTTATCCTAAATAATTATTAAATAAAAATTCAATTATCAAAATTCTATACTACAGTTAAAATAATTTTTTATTTTTAAGTTAAAATACTAACCAATTATTCGTATGTAATGAGGCCCAACCCATGAGTACAGCTCCACGATCTTTATTAATGTTATTAAAAAATTATCTTAGATTAACTAATTTAATCTTTTAATTTCAAAAAATAATTATTATATAAATATTCAATTATTAAAATTTGGAACTACCGTTAAAATAATTTTTTACTTTAAGGTTAAAACACTAACCAATTAATGGTACGCATTGAGGCCCAACTCATGAGTACAGGTGTACGATCTTGATTAGTGTCATTAAAATTATCTTAGATTAATCAATTAATCTATTAATTTTACGAAATAATTATTAAATAAAAATTCAATTATCAAACTTCTCAACTAAACTTAAAATAATTTTTTATTTTTAAGTTAAAATACTAACCAATTATTTGTATGTACTGAGGCACAACCCATTAGTACAGATCTACGATCTTGCTTAATGTTGTTAACAAATTATCTTATATTAACTAATTTACTCTATTAATTTCAAAAAATAATTATTAAATAAATATCAATTTATTAAAATTTTTTACTACCGTTAAAATAATTTTTTATTTTAAAGTTAAAATACTAACCAATTAATCTTACGTATCGATCCCCAACTCATGAGTACAGGTTTACGATCTTGATAAGTGTCATTGAAATTATCTTAGGTTAACTAATTAATCTATTAATTTTCCTAAATAATTATTAAATAAAAATAAAATTATCAAACTTCTCAACTAAACTTAAAATAATTTTTTATTTCTAAGTTAAAATACTAACCAATTATTTGTATGTACTGACGCACAACCCATGAGTACAGATCTTCGATCTTGCTAAACGTTATTAACAAATTATCTTAGATTAACGAATTTAATCTATTAATTTCACAAAATAATTATTAAATAAATATCCAATTATTAAAATTATGAACTACCGTTAAAATAATTTTTTAGTTTAAAGTTGAAAAACTAACCAATTAATCTTACGTATCGAGGCCCAACTCAGTAGTACAGGTTTACGATCTTTATTAGTGTCATTGAAATTATCTTAGATTAACTAATTAATCTATTATTTTTCCTAAATAATTATTAAATAAAAATTCAATTATCAAAATTCTATACTACAGTTAAAATAATTTTTTATTTTTAAGTTAAAATACTAACCAATTATTCGTATGTAATGAGGCCCAACCCATGAGTACAGGTCCACGATCTTTATTAATGTTATTAAAAAATTATCTTAGACTAACTAATTT
This sequence comes from Annona cherimola, assembly GCA_030490835.1. Lineage (NCBI taxonomy): Eukaryota > Viridiplantae > Streptophyta > Magnoliopsida > Magnoliales > Annonaceae > Annona > Annona cherimola. The sequence continues at coordinate 44,527 of JASFXW010000150.1, read as the reverse complement.
AATCTTTTAATTTCACAAAATAATTATTATATAAATATTCAATTATTAAAATTTGGAACTACCGTTAAAATAATTTTTTATTTTAAAGTTAAAACACTAACCAATTAATGGTACGCATTGAGGCCCAACTCATGAGTACAGGTGTACGATCTTGATTAGTGTCATTAAAATTATCTTAGATTAATTGATTAATCTATTAATTTTACGAAATAATTATTAAATAAAAATTCAATTATCAAACTTCTCAACTAAAGGTAAAATAATTTTTTACTTTTAAGTTAAAATACTAACCAATTATTTGTATGTACTGAGGCACAACCCATTAGTACAGATCTACGATCTTGCTTAATGTTGTTAACAAATTATCTTATATTAACTAATTTACTCTATTAATTTCAAAAAATAATTATTAAATAAATATCAATTTATTAAAATTTTTTACTACCGTTAAAATAATTTTTTATTTTAAAGTTAAAATACTAACCAATTAATCTTACGTATCGAGCCCCAACTCATGAGTACAGGTTTACGATCTTGATAAGTGTCATTGAAATTATCTTAGGTTAACTAATTAATCTATTAATTTTCCTAAATAATTATTAAATAAAAATAAAATTATCAAACTTCTCAACTAAACTTAAAATAATTTTTTATTTCTAAGTTAAAATACTAACCAATTATTTGTATGTACTGACGCACAACCCATGAGTACAGATCTTCGATCTTGCTAAACGTTATTAACAAATTATCTTAGATTAACGAATTTAATCTATTAATTTCACAAAATAATTATTAAATAAATATCCAATTATTAAAATTATGAACTACCGTTAAAATAATTTTTTAGTTTAAAGTTGAAAAACTAACCAATTAATCTTACGTATCGAGGCCCAACTCAGTAGTACAGGTTTACGATCTTTATTAGTGTCATTGAAATTATCTTAGATTAACTAATTAATCTATTATTTTTCCTAAATAATTATTAAATAAAAATTCAATTATCAAAATTCTATACTACAGTTAAAATAATTTTTTATTTTTAAGTTAAAATACTAACCAATTATTCGTATGTAATGAGGCCCAACCCATGAGTACAGCTCCACGATCTTTATTAATGTTATTAAAAAATTATCTTAGACTAACTAATTTAATCTTTTAATTTCACAAAATAATTATTATATAAATATTCAATTATTAAAATTTGGAACTACCGTTAAAATAATTTTTTATTTTAAAGTTAAAACACTAACCAATTAATGGTACGCATTGAGGCCCAACTCATGAGTACAGGTGTACGATCTTGATTAGTGTCATTAAAATTATCTTAGATTAATTGATGAATCTATTAATTTTACGAAATAATTATTAAATAAAAATTCAATTATCAAACTTCTCAACTAAAGGTAAAATAATTTTTTACTTTTAAGTTAAAATACTAACCAATTATTTGTATGTACTGAGGCACAACCCATGAGTACAGATCTACGATCTTGCGTAATGTTATTAACAAATTACCTTAGATTAACGAATTTAATCTATTAATTTCAAAAAATAATTATTAAATAAATCTCCAATTATTAAAATATTGAACTACCGTTAAAATAATTTTTTATTTTAAAGTTAAAATACTAACCAATTATTCTTACGTATCGAGGCCCAACTCATGAGTACAGGTTTCGATCTTGATTAGAGTCATTAAAAATTATCTTAGATTAACTAATTAATCTATTAGTTTTCCAAAATAATTATTAAATGAAAAGTCAATTATCAAACTTCTCAACTAAAGTTAAAATAATTTTTTATTTTTAAGTTAAAATACTAACCAATTATTTGTATGTACTGAGGCACAACCCATGAGTACAGATCTACGATCTTGCTTAATGTTATTAACAAATTTTCTTAGATTAACAAATTTAATCAATTAATTTCAAAAAATAATATTAAATAAATATCCAATTATTAAAATTTTTAACTACCGTTAAAATAATTTTTTATTTTAAAGTTAAAACACTAACCAATTAATCTTACGCATTGAGGCCCAACTCATGAGTACAGGTGCACGATCTTGATTAGTGTCATTAAAATTATCTTAGATTAATTAATTAATCTATTAATTTTACAAAATAATTATTAAATAAAAATTCATTTATCAAACTTCTAACCTAAAGTTAAAATAATTTTTTATTTTTAAGTTAAAATACTAACCAATTATTTGTATGTAATGAGGCCCAACCCATGAGTACAGGTCCACTATCTTTATTAATGTTATTAAAAAATTATCTTAGATTAACTAATTTAATCTTTTAATTTCACAAAATAATTATTATATAAATATTCAATTATTAAAATTTGGAACTACCGTTAAAATAATTTTTTATTTTAAAGTTAAAACACTAACCAATTAATCTTACGTATCGAGGCCCAACTCATTAGTACAGGTTTACGATCTTTATTAGTGTCATTGAAATTATCTTAGATTAACTAATTAATCTATTATTTTTCTTAAATAATTATTAAATAAAAATTCAATTATCACAATTCTATACTACAGTTAAAATAATTTTTTATTTTTAAGTTAAAATACTAACCAATTATTCGTATGTAATGAGGCCCAACCCATGAGTACAGCTCCACGATCTTTATTAATGTTATTAAAAAATTATCTTAGATTAACTAATTTAATCTTTTAATTTCACAAAATAATTATTATATAAATATTCAATTATTAAAATTTGGAACTACCGTAAGAATAATTTTTTATTTTAAAGTTAAAACACTAACCAATTAATGGTACGCATTGAGGCCCAACTCATGAGTACAGGTGTACGATCTTGATTAGTGTCATTAAAATTATCTTAGATTAATTAATTAATCTATTAATTTTACCAAATAATTATTAAATAAAAATTCAATTATCAAACTTCTCTACTAAAGTTAAAATAATTTTATATTTTTAAGTTAAAATACTAACCAATTATTTGTATGTACTGAGGCACAACCCATGAGTACAGATCTACGATCTTGCTTAATGTTACTAACAAATTATCTCTGATTAACTAATTTAATCTATTAATTTCAAAAAATAAATATTAAATAGATATCCAATTATTAAAATTTTCAACTACCGTTAAAATAATTTTTTTATTTTTCATGTTAATATACTAAGCAATTAATCTTACGTATCGAGGCCAAACTCACGAGTACAGGTTTACGATCTTGATTAGTCTCATTGAAATTATCTTAGATTAACTAATTAATCTATTATTTATCCTAAATAATTATTAAATAAAAATTCAATTATCAAAATTCTATACTACAGTTAAAATAATTTTTTATTTTTAAGTTAAAATACTAACCAATTATTCGTATGTAATGAGGCCCAACCCATGAGTACAGCTCCACGATCTTTATTAATGTTATTAAAAAATTATCTTAGATTAACTAATTTAATCTTTTAATTTCACAAAATAATTATTATATAAATATTCAATTATTAAAATTTGGAACTACCGTTAAAATAATTTTTTACTTTAAAGTTAAAACACTAACCAATTAATGGTACGCATTGAGGCCCAACTCATGAGTACAGGTGTACGATCTTGATTAGTGTCATTAAAATTATCTTAGATTAATTGATTAATCTATTAATTTTACGAAATAATTATTAAATAAAAATTCAATTATCAAACTTCTCAACTAAAGGTAAAATAATTTTTTACTTTTAAGTTAAAATACTAACCAATTATTTGTATGTACTGAGGCACAACCCATGAGTACAGATCTACGATCTTGCGTAATGTTATTAACAAATTACCTTAGATTAACGAATTTAATCTATTAATTTCAAAAAATAATTATTAAATAAATCTCCAATTATTAAAATATTGAACTACCGTTAAAATAATTTTTTATTTTAAAGTTAAAATACTAACCAATTATTCTTACGTATCGAGGCCCAACTCATGAGTACAGGTTTCGATCTTGATTAGAGTCATTAAAAATTATCTTAGATTAACTAATTAATCTATTAGTTTTCCAAAATAATTATTAAATGAAAAGTCAATTATCAAACTTCTCAACTAAAGTTAAAATAATTTTTTATTTTTAAGTTAAAATACAAACCAATTATTTGTATGTACTGAGGCACAACCCATGAGTACAGATCTACGATCTTGCTTAATGTTATTAACAAATTATCTTAGATTAACAAATTTAATCAATTAATTTCAAAAAATAATATTAAATAAATATCCAATTATTAAAATTTTTAACTACCGTTAAAATAATTTTTTATTTTAAAGTTAAAACACTAACCAATTAATCTTACGCATTGAGGCCCAACTCATGAGTACAGGTGCACGATCTTGATTAGTGTCATTAAAATTATCTTAGATTAATTAATTAATCTATTAATTTTACAAAATAATTATTAAATAAAAATTCATTTATCAAACTTCTAACCTAAAGTTAAAATAATTTTTTATTTTTAAGTTAAAATACTAACCAATTATTTGTATGTAATGAGGCCCAACCCATGAGTACAGGTCCACTATCTTTATTAATGTTATTAAAAAATTATCTCTATCTTTATTAATGTTATTAAAAAAATTATCTTAGATTAACTAATTTAATCTTTTAATTTCACAAAATAATTATTATATAAATATTCAATTATTAAAATTTGGAACTACCGTTAAAATAATTTTTTTATTTTAAAGTTAAAACACTAACCAATTAATCTTACGTATCGAGGGCCCAACTCATTAGTACAGGTTTACGATCTTTATTAGTGTCATTTTTTCTTAAATAATTATTAAATAAAAATTCAATTATCACAATTCTATACTACAGTTAAAAATAATTTTTTATTTTTAAGTTAAAATACTAACCAATTATTCGTATGTAATGAGGCCCAACCCATGAGTACAGCTCCACGATCTTTATTAATGTTATTAAAAAATTATCTTAGATTAACTAATTTAATCTTTTAATTTCACAAAATAATTATTATATAAATATTCAATTATTAAAATTTGGAACTACCGTAAGAATAATTTTTATTTTAAAGTTAAAACACTAACCAATTAATGGTAACGCATTGAGGCCCAACTCATGAGTACAGGTGTACGATCTTGATTAGTGTCATTAAAATTATCTTAGATTAATTAATTAATCTATTAATTTTACCAAATAATTATTAAATAAAAATTCAATTATCAAACTTCTCTACTAAAGTTTAAAATAATTTTATATTTTTAAGTTAAAATACTAACAATTATTTGTATGTACTGAGGCACAACCATGAGTACAGATCTACGATCTTCGTTAATGTTACTAACAAATTATCTCTGATTAACTAATTTAATCTATTAATTTCAAAAAATAATTATTAAATAGATATCCAATTATTAAAATTTTCAACTACCGTTAAAATAATTTTTTTATTTTTCATGTTAATATACTAAGCAATTAATCTTACGTATCGAGGCCAAACTCACGAGTACAGGTTTACGATCTTGATTAGTCTCATTGAAATTATCTTAGATTAACTAATTAATCTATTATTTATCCTAAATAATTATTAAATAAAAATTCAATTATCAAAATTCTATACTACAGTTAAAATAATTTTTTATTTTTAAGTTAAAATACTAACCAATTATTCGTATGTAATGAGGCCCAACCCATGAGTACAGCTCCACGATCTTTATTAATGTTATTAAAAAATTATCTTAGATTAACTAATTTAATCTTTTAATTTCACAAAATAATTATTATATAAATATTCAATTATTAAAATTTGGAACTACCGTTAAAATAATTTTTTACTTTAAAGTTAAAACACTAACCAATTAACGGTACGCATTGAGGCCCAACTCATGAGTACAGGTGTACGATCTTGATTAGTGTCATTAAAATTATCTTAGATTAATCAATTAATCTATTAATTTTACGAAATAATTATTAAATAAAAATTCAATTATCAAACTTCTCTACTAAAGTTAAAATAATTTTATATTTTTAAGTTAAAATACTAACCAATTATTTGTATGTACTGAGGCACAACCCATGAGTACAGATCTACGATCTTGCTTAATGTTACTAACAAATTATCTTAGATTAACTAATTTAATCTATTAATTTCAAAATATAATTATTAAATAGATATCCAATTATTAAAATTTTCAACTACCGTTAAAATAATTTTTTTATTTTTCATGTTAAAATACTAACCAATTAATCTTACGTATCGAGGCCCAACTCATGAGTACAGGTTTACGATCTTTATTAGTGTCATTGAAATTATCTTAGATTAACTAATTAATCTATTATTTTTCTTAAATAATTATTAAATAAAAATTCAATTATCACAATTCTATACTACAGTTAAAATAATTTTTTATTTTTAAGTTAAAATACTAACCAATTATTTGTATGTAATGAGGCCCAACCCATGAGTACAGGTCCACTATCTTTATTAATGTTATTAAAAAATTATCTTAGATTAACTAATTTAATCTTTTAATTTCACAAAATAATTATTATATAAATATTCAATTATTAAAATTTGGAACTACCGTTAAAATAATTTTTTATTTTAAAGTTAAAACACTAACCAATTAATCTTACGTATCGAGGCCCAACTCATGAGTACAGGTTTACGATCTTTATTAGTGTCATTGAAATTATCTTAGATTAACTAATTAATCTATTATTTTTCTTAAATAATTATTAAATAAAAATTCAATTATCACAATTCTATACTACAGTTAAAATAATTTTTTATTTTTAAGTTAAAATACTAACCAATTATTCGTATGTAATGAGGCCCAACCCATGAGTACAGCTCCACGATCTTTATTAATGTTATTAAAAAATTATCTTAGATTAACTAATTTAATCTTTTAATTTCACAAAATAATTATTATATAAATATTCAATTATTAAAATTTGGAACTACCGTAAGAATAATTTTTTATTTTAAAGTTAAAACACTAACCAATTAATGGTACGCATTGAGGCCCAACTCATGAGTACAGGTGTACGATCTTGATTAGTGTCATTAAAATTATCTTAGATTAATTAATTAATCTATTAATTTTACCAAATAATTATTAAATAAAAATTCAATTATCAAACTTCTCTACTAAAGTTAAAATAATTTTATATTTTTAAGTTAAAATACTAACCAATTATTTGTATGTACTGAGGCACAACCCATGAGTACAGATCTACGATCTTGCATAATGTTATTAACAAATTACCTTAGATTAACTAATTTAATCTATTAATTTCAAAAAATAATTATTAAATAAATCTCCAATTATTAAAATATTGAACTGCCGTTAAAATAATTTTTTATTTTTAAGTTAAAATACTAACCAATTATTCTTACATATCGAGGCCCAACTCATGAGTACAGGTTTCGATCTTGATTAGAGTCATTAAAAATTATCTTATATTAACTAATTAATCTATTAATTTTCCAAAATAATTATTAAATGAAAAGTCAATTATCAAACTTCTCAACTAAAGTTAAAATAATTTTCTATTTTTAAGTTAAAATACAAACCAATTATTTGTATGTACCGAGGCACAACCCATGAGTACAGATCTACGATCTTGCTTAATGTTATTAACAAATTATCTTAGATTAACAAATTTAATCAATTAATTTCAAAAAATAATATTAAATAAATATCCAATTATTAAAATTTTTAACTACCGTTAAAATAATTTTTTATTTTAAAGTTAAAACACTAACCAATTAAACTTACGCATTGAGGCCCAACTCATGAATACAGGTGCACGATGTTGATTAGTGTCATTAAAATTGTCTTAGATTAATTAATTAATCTATTAATTTTACAAAATAATGATTAAATAAAAATTCATTTATCAAACTTCTCAACTAAAGTTAAAATAATTTTTTATTTTTAAGTTAAAATACTAACCAATTATTTGTATGTAATGAGGCCCAACCCATGAGTACAGGTCCACGATCTTTATTAATGTTATTAAAAAATTATCTTAGATTAACTAATTTAATCTTTTAATTTCACAAAATAATTATTATATATATATTCAATTATTAAAATTTTGAACTACCGTTAAAATAATTTTTTATTTTTCATGTTAAAATACTAACCAATTAATCTTACGTATCGAGGCCAAACTCACGAGTACAGGTTTACGATCTTGATAAGTGTCATTGAAATTATCTTAGATTAACTAATTAATCTATTATTTTTCCTAAATAATTATTAAATAAAAATTCAATTATCAAAATTCTATACTACAGTTAAAATAATTTTTTATTTTTAAGTTAAAATACTAACCAATTATTCGTATGTAATGAGGCCCAACCCATGAGTACAGGTCCACGATCTTTATTAATGTTATTAAAAAATTATCTTAGATTAACTAATTTAATCTTTTAATTTCACAAAATAATTATTAAATAGATATCCGATTATTAAAATTTTCAACTACCGTTAAAATATTTTTTTTATTTTTCATGTTAAAATACTAACCAATTAATCTTACGTATCGAGGCCAAACTCACTAGTACAGGTTTCGATCTTGATTAGAGTCTTTAAAAATTATCTTAGATTAACTAATTAATCTATTAATTTTCCAAAATAATTATTAAATGAAAAGTCAATTATCAAACTTCTCAACTAAAGTTAAAATAATTTTTTATTTTTAAGTTAAAATACTAACCAATTAATGGTACGCATTGAGGCCCAACTCATGAGTACAGGTGTACGATCTTGATTAGTGTCATTAAAATTATCTTAGATTAATTGATTAATCTATTAATTTTACGAAATAATTATTAAATAAAAATTCAATTATCAAACTTCTCTACTAAAGTTAAAATAATTTTATATTTTTAAGTTAAAATACTAACCAATTATTTGTATGTACTGAGGCACAACCCATGAGTACAGATCTACGATCTTGCTTAATGTTACTAACAAATTATCTTAGATTAACTAATTTAATCTATTAATTTCAAAATATAATTATTAAATAGATATCCAATTATTAAAATTTTCAACTACCGTTAAAATATTTTTTTTATTTTTCATGTTAAAATACTAACCAATTAATCTTACGTATCGAGGCCAAACTCACTAGTACAGGTTTCGATCTTGATTAGAGTCTTTAAAAATTATCTTAGATTAACTAATTCATCTATTAATTTTCCAAAATAATTATTAAATGAAAAGTCAATTATCAAACTTCTCAACTAAAGTTAAAATAATTTTTTATTTTTAAGTTAAAATACTAACCAATTATTCGTATGCAATGAGGCCCAACCCATGAGTACAGCTCCACGATCTTTATTAATGTTATTAAAAAATTATCTTAGATTAACTAATTAATCTATTAATTTTCCAAAATAATTATTAAATGAAAAGTCAATTATCAAACTTCTCAACTAAAGTTAAAATAATTTTTTATTTTTAAGTTAAAATACTAACCAATTAATGGTACGCATTGAGGCCCAACTCATGAGTACAGGTGTACGATCTTGATTAGTGTCATTAAAATTATCTTAGATTAATTGATTAATCTATTAATTTTACGAAATAATTATTAAATAAAAATTCAATTATCAAACTTCTCTACTAAAGTTAAAATAATTTTATATTTTTAAGTTAAAATACTAACCAATTATTTGTATGTACTGAGGCACAACCCATGAGTACAGATCTACGATCTTGCTTAATGTTACTAACAAATTATCTTAGATTAACTAATTTAATCTATTAATTTCAAAATATAATTATTAAATAGATATCCAATTATTAAAATTTTCAACTACCGTTAAAATATTTTTTTTATTTTTCATGTTAAAATACTAACCAATTAATCTTACGTATCGAGGCCAAACTCACTAGTACAGGTTTCGATCTTGATTAGAGTCTTTAAAAATTATCTTAGATTAACTAATTCATCTATTAATTTTCCAAAATAATTATTAAATGAAAAGTCAATTATCAAACTTCTCAACTAAAGTTAAAATAATTTTTTATTTTTAAGTTAAAATACTAACCAATTATTCGTATGCAATGAGGCCCAACCCATGAGTACAGCTCCACGATCTTTATTAATGTTATTAAAAAATTATCTTAGATTAACTAATTTAATCTTTTAATTTCACAAAATAATTATTATATAAATATTCAATTATTAAAATTTGGAACTACCGTTAAAATAATTTTTTATTTTAAAGTTAAAACACTAACCAATTAATCTTACGTATCGAGGCCCAACTCATGAGTACAGGTTTACGATCTTTATTAGTGTCATTGAAATTATCTTAGATTAACTAATTAATCTATTATTTTTCCTAAATAATTATTAAATAAAAATTCAATTATCAAAATTCTATACTACAGTTAAAATAATTTTTTATTTTTAAGTTAAAATACTAACCAATTATTCGTATGTAATGAGGCCCAACCCATGAGTACAGGTCCACGATCTTTATTAATGTTATTAAAAAATTATCTTAGATTAACTAATTTAATCTTTTAATTTCACAAAATAATTATTATATAAATATTCAATTATTAAAATTTGGAACTACCGTTAAAATAATTTTTTATTTTAAAGTTAAAACACTAACCAATTAATGGTACGCATTGAGGCCCAACTCATGAGTACAGGTGTACGATCTTGATTAGTGTCATTAAAATTATCTTAGATTAATTGATTAATCTATTAATTTTACGAAATAATTATTAAATAAAAATTCAATTATCAAACTTCTCAACTAAAGCTAAAATAATTTTATATTTTTAAGTTAAAATACTAACCAATTATTTGTATGTACTGAGGCACAACCCATGAGTACAGATCTACGATCTTGCGTAATGTTATTAACAAATTACCTTAGATTAACGAATTTAATCTATTAATTTCAAAAAATAATTATTAAATAAATCTCCAATTATTAAAATATTGAACTACCGTTAAAATAATTTTTTATTTTTCATGTTAAAATACTAACCAATTAATCTTACGTATCGAGGCCAAACTCACGAGTACAGGTTTACGATCTTGATTAGTGTCATTGAAATTATCTTAGATTAACTAATTAATCTATTATTTTTCCTAAATAATTATTAAATAAAAATTCAATTATCAAAATTCTATACTACAGTTAAAATAATTTTTTATTTTAAAGTTAAAATACTAACTAATTATTCGTATGTAATGAGGCCCAACCCATGAGTACAGGTCCACGATCTTCATTAATGTTATTAAAAAATTATCTTAGATTAACTAATTTAATCTTTTAATTTCACAAAATAATTATTATATAAATATTCAATTATTAAAATTTGGAACTACCGTTAAAATAATTTTTTATTTTAAAGTTAAAACACTAACCAATTAATTGTTGGAAATATGTGGAAAACTAGCTCAATCTACGTTTTGATGATTAACAAATCAATTTGAGTAAGTCTTGGCTACTAACAAGTTTGTGAAAATGTTTAAGGAATAATCATTTGAAGAAAATCAAGTATGGAAGGCCAAGTCGTTCCCCAAGTCGACTCCAAGATCGACTTCAAAACGTGCAGAACTGTCCAGAGTTGAAATCGGAAGAAGGGGAGGTGAAGTCGCAGGTCAAGTCGACTCCACCTGCGACTTGGGTAGCCAAGTCGCAAACGAAGTCGACCTCACCATCGACTTCAGTCGAGCAAAACCTTCCAGAGTTGACGCTCAGAACACGAAGTGCCGAAGTCGCACCCCAAGTCGACTCCATGTGCGACTTGAGGTGAAGTCGCAGCCGAAGTCGACTCAGACATCGACTTCGCTCAGGCAGACAGAAAACTTCAAATGACAAGTTCTGGATTACTTGATTTCAAGCCAAACTAAATGAAGATGAAGATCAAGGCAATATAGATACTCAAGCTGAAACATTTGAAGACAAATCCAAGTACAAGCAAGAAGCATAAACTCAATCATTCAAATCAAGAAGATATCTAAGATTACATGAGTCAAGATTCAAGAAGAATCAAAGTCAAGATTTTCAAGATTCACAAATGTTCAAGAACATCATGACAGTGAAGTCGCAAGGCCAAGTCGACCCCATCTGAGACTTGAGTGAAGTCGCAAAGCCAAGTCGACTTCATGATCGACTTCAGAACGGGCGAAACCTTCCAGCGTTGAAACTGAAGACCGAAGTTCGCGAAGTCGCACCCGAAGTCGACTCCATCTGCGACTTGGGCGAAGTCGCACCCGAAGTCGACTCCACCTGCGACTTGGGTCGCAACGGTCGGATTTTATTCGAACGTTGGCGCATTAAATGCGCGCCACCAACCCTCTAACGTTCGGATTCCCTCCAAAATTATAAAAGGGAGTTATTGTGGACGAGGGAAGTAGCTGAAAAACATTAAGTGTGGTTAACTACCATATTCAAGAGCTCCAAAGAGATCAAGCCATTCAAGGAGGAAGAACTTTGCTTCAAAACTGCAAGAGCTTTATTCCAGATTATTCAAAGCTTACTACAAGTTCTTCACTGCGCCAAACTGTTTCTACACACCTGTAAAGTGTAGTTTACTTTTATTGTTTACTTGTTTATGTTGAACTTGATTTAGCTTGCATAGCTAAGATCAAGAGGTAGCAAAGTAGTGTGTGATTGGAGTGTGACTCATCACCTACTTGTGCTAAGTGTTTGATGCCCCCTAGAGCTAGAATCTAGAAGAGAGCAAGAGGCTCTGGTTGTATATGCCCCCTAGAGCTAGAATCTAGAAGAGAGCAAGAGGCTCTAATTGTATTGAGAGAATACAATAGTGGAACCCAAGTCACAAGGTGTGTGAGCTTGGAAGAGTGGAGTAGGGAGGTTGCCCGAACCACTATAAAATCCTTGTCTACTTGCTTTTATTTCTGCTCTCTTTATTACTTTGCTTTCCATTCAGTTTCTTCATTAAAGGGGAGTAATTCTACAAGGGGTTAAGTTTTTAAGTTACCAAAAGAAATTTTTTAAGAACCCAATTCACCCCTCCCCTCTTGGGTTTTGCCATCTATTCGGGACCCAACAAGTGGTATCAGAGCAGGTCTTTGAATTGAATCAAAGAGATCTATTATCATGGCATCCCAATCTACTTCCGTTCCCGCTTTTGCCGAGGGCCAATCTTTTACAAGGCCACCATTGTTTGATGGGAACAACTTTGGTTATTGGAAGCTTCGTATGAAGCAACTCATTATGGCTACCGATATGGACTCTTGGATTGCAATCCAAGACGGTGTAATCTTGCCTATAGATGAAAGAGCTTCCAAGTGGACCGAAGAGGAAGTTAGAACCGTCAAGAGCAATGCCAAGGCAATGAATTCTTTATTTTGTGCTCTTACGGCTTCGGAGTATGATAGAGTATCTTCTTGTTTGACTGCAAAAGAGATATGGGATACACTAACATCCATTTATGAAGGAACCTCCCAAGTCCAAGGGACTAGGAGAAATATTTTGATAGGAGAGTTGGAAAGTTTTAGAATGCTAGACACTGAAAATATTTCTGAAATGTTTGCAAGATTTTCTAAGATTACTAATGCTCTCAAAGGTCTTGGAAAAGCTATCTCTGAATCCGAACAGGTGATGAAGATACTAAGAGCTCTACCGGATTCATGGACTCCAAAGATTACAGCTATTGAAGAAGCCAAAGACCTCAACACCCTGAAGCTTGAAGATCTTATTAGCTCACTCATGTCACATGAGCTAATTAAGAAAAGGAATGAGGATCAACACAAAGGCAAAAGAGCAATTGCCTTGAAAGCTACACAAGACACGGATGACACCTCATCCTCTCAAAACGATGACGAAATGGCCCTACTCACAAAACGATTCAGAAAATTTGTGAGAAAAGGCGGAAATTTCAGAAATTTCAAAGACAGAAATTCCAGAGAGAAAAAGAAAGAACCAATCAAATGCTATAGATGCAGGGGCGTAGGACATATGCAAACCCAATGTCCTACACCGGAAGAAAGGCCAAAGGAAAATCATGAAGGCAGAAGATATCAAAAGGGAAGAGGCATGTACGTCAATGAGGAGACGTCATCAACATGCAGCTCTTCAACCAATGACAACGATGCGGCCAACTGTGCAAGAATATGTTGCGTAGCACAAATCGAACAAGAAGAAGAACTGCTATGCTTGAACACGACGGAAGTTTTGGAAGATCAATCTACCTCAACAAAATACACAGAAAGAGAAGAGGTAACTTCCAAACCTTATTCTCAATCAAGTTATTCTTCTTTTCATGATTGCCTCAAATGTGCCGAATTAGAAGAACTACAAACTGCCTATGATTCATTATATGAGGAAATCAAAAAGCTAGGAAACAAGCTGTCCTCAAAGAAACAACAATGTAACTTTGTTATTATTGAAAATGGAAAACTAGCTGAAAGAACAACAAAAATAAAAGAAGAAAATGAATTGTTGTTGAAAGAAGTAGAGAAACTGAAAAAGGAGAACGAATCCTTAAATGAATCATTAGCAAAGTTCTCTAATCCCGGAGAAAACGTGAAAATGTTTCTGAACATGACTGCTCAAACAAACAAAAGAGGTCTTGGTTATTATAGATTTGAGCAAAATGAAAGTGGTAAATCTAATGTGCCAACACTTGGAAAACTTCAAACCAAAACTGTACCAATACACAAGCCACAAAAGAAAAATGTTATGTGGACTAAGAGGCCAACATTTGAACCAAAATATATTTGGAGGCCTACTCCTAGATTACCAATGGCTTGCAATTTCTGCAACAAGATGGGTCATAAAGCTTACAAGTGTAACTTCAAGAAGTTATATGACCATGGTGCAAAGCTAGTTTGGGTTCCAAGGAACACAAGATTTGGGCTTTCTAAGTTAGAATTACAAAGATTGAATCATTTTACTAACCCAAATGGACCCATAAAATGGGTACCAAAGAGATGAGAATCACTTGTTTACTTTTCAGATTTGTTTAAAGGCAAAGGCAAATAATGTATGGTTCATGGATAGCGGTTGTTCAAGGCACATGACTGGAGAAAAAAATTTATTTCACAAACTTAAGCCTTGCAACGACGGAACGGTTGCCTTTGGTAATAATGAGAAAGATGACATAGCAGATGGCCTTGAAAGGCTGCATGTGGAAAAGCAAGAAGAGTCCATGGAGGAAAGGGTAAGTGAAGGTGATGATTCCTATAAACCTCCAACTGATTTAAAATTCAATCATGCACATCCAATTGAGCAAGTTATAGGAAATGTGTATGAAGGTGTAAAAATTAGAAGGTCAAAGCAAAATGTTTGTGGACAATATGCTTTTGTATCCAAAATTGAACCTTCTAACATTGATCAAGCTCTTGATGATGAAAACTGGATTATAGCAATGCAAGAAGAGCTAAATCAATTTGAAAGAAATCAAGTTTGGCACCTTGTTCCTAGACCAAATGATTGTAGTGTTATTGGCACCAAGTGGGTCTTTAGGAACAAATTAGATGAAAGTGGACTTGTAGTGAGGAACAAAGCTAGACTTGTGGCAAAAGGATACTCACAAGAAGAAGGAATAGATTTTGAAGAATCCTATGCCCCGGTTGCTAGATTAGAGGCAATTCGCATCTTACTAGCTTTTGCATCTCACATGAACTTTAAATTGTTTCAAATGGATGTCAAAAGTGCATTTCTGAATGGTTGTATAAATGAAGAGGTGTATGTTGAGCAACCACCTGGATTTGAGGAAAAAGATCAATCTAAATTTGTATACAAGCTAACCAAAGCATTATATGGATTAAAACAAGCTCCAAGGGCTTGGTATGATAGACTAAGCAAATTTCTGATTGATCACGATTTTCAAAAAGGAAAGGTAGACACCACTTTGTTTATCAAGTATAAAGAAAAGGACATATTGATCATTCAAATTTATGTTGATGATATCATTTTTGGTGCTACTAATGAAACTCTTTGCCAAGAATTTTCTGAGCTTATGCAGAAAGAGTTTGAGATGAGCATGATGGGAGAGCTAAACTTCTTCCTTGGACTGCAAATCAAGCAACTAAATAAAGGAATCTTCATAAACCAGTCCAAATACATCAAGGAGATGCTCAAGAAGTTTGGCATGGAGAACAGCAAAGGAGCAAACACGCCCATGAGCTCCACAATCAAAATGGACAAAGATGAAAAGGAAAAATTAGTTGATATAAAAGTGTATAGAAGCATGATAGGTTCCTTATTGTATTTAACTGCTTCTAGGCCAGATATTTTGTTTAGTGTGTGTATGTGCTCTAGATTTCAATCATGCCCAAAAGAATCACACTTGGTAGCTGTGAAAAGAATTTTTAGATACCTAGTAGACACTACCAATTTAGGATTATGGTATCCAAAGGGCTCTAATTTTGATCTAATCGGCTACTCGGATGCGGATTTTGCTGGTTACAAAGTAGATAGAAAAAGCACTAGTGGAACATGTCAGTTTCTTGGAAGCATGTTGGTTTCATGGTTTTCAAGAAAACAAACTAGTGTTGCTCTATCTACGGCGGAAGCCGAATACATTGCCGCCGGGAGCTGTTGTGCCCAATTACTTTGGATGAAACAGCAACTTAGGGACTATGGCATGGATTTTAAAAATATACCTATCAAATGTGATAATACAAGTGTCATATGCCTAACCAAGAATCCTGTGTTGCATTCTAGGACCAAACATATAGACCTTAGACATCATTTCATTAGAGAACATGTGGAAAATCATGACATATGTTTGGTATATGTAAGAACAGAGGATCAAGTTGCAGATATATTCACTAAGCCCCTAGCAAAAGAAGCATTTTATAAGATTAGAAATGACATGGGAATGCTTGAACTTACTTAAAGCATAAATTGAGGGGGAGCACCCATTTAGGGGGAGCAAACCCACTTTTTTCTTTACCCTCTAACTTTTTGATATATTGACAAAAAGGGGGAGAAGAGTAGGATTTGAGTCCAAATAAGTCCAAAGGGGGAGAAGAGTAGGATATGATTAAGGAGAAGAGTTTGAATGCTTGTTAAATATTGAAGGATTGCTAAGCACGTTATTTTTGAGTATGTTATTTTTTAGTTGAAAGGTATACACTCAAATCGGTTTTGTCAATCATCAAAAAGGGGGAGATTGTTGGAAATATGTGGAAAACTAGCTCAATCTACGTTTTGATGATTAACAAATCAATTTGAGTAAGTCTTGGCTACTAACAAGTTTGTGAAAATGTTTAAGGAATAATCATTTGAAGAAAATCAAGTATGGAAGGCCAAGTCGTTCCCCAAGTCGACTCCAAGATCGACTTCAAAACGTGCAGAACTGTCCAGAGTTGAAATCGGAAGAAGGGGAGGTGAAGTCGCAGGTCAAGTCGACTCCACCTGCGACTTGGGTAGCCAAGTCGCAAACGAAGTCGACCTCACCATCGACTTCAGTCGAGCAAAACCTTCCAGAGTTGACGCTCAGAACACGAAGTGCCGAAGTCGCACCCCAAGTTGACTCCATGTGCGACTTGAGGTGAAGTCGCAGCCGAAGTCGACTCAGACATCGACTTCGCTCAGGCAGACAGAAAACTTCAAATGACAAGTTCTGGATTACTTGATTTCAAGCCAAACTAAATGAAGATGAAGATCAAGGCAACATAGATACTCAAGCTGAAACATTTGAAGACAAATCCAAGTACAAGCAAGAAGCATAAACTCAATCATTCAAATCAAGAAGATATCTAAGATTACATGAGTCAAGATTCAAGAAGAATCAAAGTCAAGATTTTCAAGATTCACAAATGTTCAAGAACATCATGACAGTGAAGTCGCAAGGCCAAGTCGACCCCATCTGAGACTTGAGTGAAGTCGCAAAGCCAAGTCGACTTCATGATCGACTTCAGAACGGGCGAAACCTTCCAGCGTTGAAACTGAAGACCGAAGTTCGCGAAGTCGCACCCGAAGTCGACTCCACCTGCGACTTGGGTCGCAACGGTCGGATTTTATTCGAACGTTGGCGCATTAAATGCGCGCCACCAACCCTCTAACGTTCGGATTCCCTCCAAAATTATAAAAGGGAGTTATTGTGGACGAGGGAAGTAGCTGAAAAACATTAAGTGTGGTTAACTACCATATTCAAGAGCTCCAAAGAGATCAAGCCATTCAAGGAGGAAGAACTTTGCTTCAAAACTGCAAGAGCTTTATTCCAGATTATTCAAAGCTTACTACAAGTTCTTCACTGCGCCAAACTGTTTCTACACACCTGTAAAGTTAGTTTACTTTTATTGTTTACTTGTTTATGTTGAACTTGATTTAGCTTGCATAGCTAAGATCAAGAGGTAGCAAAGTAGTGTGTGATTGGAGTGTGACTCATCACCTACTTGTGCTAAGTGTTTGATGCCCCCTAGAGCTAGAATCTAGAAGAGAGCAAGAGGCTCTGGTTGTATATGCCCCCTAGAGCTAGAATCTAGAAGAGAGCAAGAGGCTCTAATTGTATTGAGAGAATACAATAGTGGAACCCAAGTCACAAGGTGTGTGAGCTTGGAAGAGTGGAGTAGGGAGGTTGCCCGAACCACTATAAAATCCTTGTCTACTTGCTTTTATTTCTGCTCTCTTTATTACTTTGCTTTCCATTCATTATAATTACCTTAGATTAATTAATTAATCTATTAATTTTACGAATAATTATTAAATAAAAATTCGGTAATCAAAATTCTAATCTACAGTTAAAATAATTTTTTATTTTTATGGTAAAATACTAATACTTTATTTGTATGTATATAGGCCCAACCCATGAGTACAGGTCTACGATTTTGATTAATGTTATTAAAAAATTATCTTAGATTAACTAATTTAATCTATTCATTTCTCAAAATAATTATTAAATAAATATCCAATTATTAAAATTTTGAACTATCGTTAAAATAATTTTTTATCTTAAAGTTAAAAAACTAATCAATTAATCTTACGTATGGAGGCCCAACTCATGAGTACAGGTGTACGATTTTGATTAGTGTCATTATAATTATCTTTGATTAATTAATTAATCTATTAATTTTACGAATAATTATTTAATAAAAATTCGGTAATCAAAATTCGAAACTACAGTTAAAATAATTTTTTATTTTTAAGTTAAAATACTAACAATATATTTGTATGTATTGAGGCCCAACCCATGGGTAGAGGTATATGATCTTGATTGATGTTATTAAAAAATTATCTCAGATTAATTAATTTAATCTATTAATTTCACAAAATAATTATTAAATAAAAATCCAATTATTAAAATTTTGAGCTATCGTTAAAATAATTTTTTATCTTAAAGTTAAAACACTAACCAATTAATCTTACGTATTAAGGCCCAACTCCTGAGTACAGGTGTACGATCTTCATTAGTGTCATTATAATTACCTTAGATTAATTAATTAATCTATTAATTTTACGAAATAATTATTAAAAAAAAATTCAGTTATCAAAATTCTAAACTACAGTTAAAATAGTTTTTTATTATTAAGTTAAAATACTAAAAATTTATTTGTATGTATATAGGCGCAACCCATGAGTACAGGTCTACGATTTTTATTAATGTTATTAAAAAATTATCTTAGCTTAACTAATTTAATCTATTAATTTCACAAAATAATTATTAAATAAATATCCAATTATTAAAATTTGGAACTATCGTTAAAATAATTTTTTATCTTACAGTTAAAAAACTGAGCAATTAATCTTACGTATTGAGGCCCAACTCATGAATACAGGTGTACGATCTTGATTAGTGTCATTATAATTACCTTAGATTAATTAATTAATCTATTAATTTTACGAATAATTATTAAATAAAAATTCGGTAATCAAAATTCTAAACTACAGTTAAAATAATTTTTTATTTTTAAGTTAAAATACTAACAATTTATTTGTATGTATTGAGGCCCAACCCATGGGTAGAGGTCTATGATCTCGATTGATGTTATTAAAAAATTATCTCAGATTAATTAATTTAATCTATTAATTTCACAAAATAATTATTAAATAAAAATCCAATTATTAAAATTTTGAGCTATCGTTAAAATAATTTTTTATCTTAAAGTTAAAACACTAACCAATTAATCTTACTTATTAAAGCCCAACTCCTTAGTACAGGTGTACGATCTTCATTAGTGTCAATATAATTACCTTAGATTAATTAATTAATCTATTAATTTTACGAAATAATTATTAAATAAAAATTCAATTATCAAAATTCTAAACTACAGTTAAAATAGTTTTTTATTTTTAAGTTAAAATACTAAAAATTTATTTGTATGTATATAGGCGGAACCCATGAGTACAGGTCTACGATTTTTATTAATGTTATTAAAAAATTATCTTAGATTAACTAATTTAATCTATTAATTTCACAAAATAATTATTAAATAAATATCCAATTATTAAAATTTGGAACTATCGTTAAAATAATTTTTTATCTTACAGTTAAAAAACTGAGCAATTAATCTTACGTATTGAGGCCCAACTCATGAGTACAAGTGTACGATCTTGATTAGTGTCATTATAATTACCTTAGATTAATTAATTAATCTATTAATTTTACGAATAATTATTAAATAAAAATTCGGTAATCAAAATTCTAAACTACAGTTAAAATAATTTTTTATTTTTAAGGTAAAATACTAATACCTTATTTGTATGTATATAGGCCCAACCCATGAGTACAGGTCTACGATTTTTATTAATGTTTTTAAAAAATTATCTTAGATTAACTAATTTAATCTATTAATTTCACAAAATAATTATTAAATAAATATCCAATTATTAAAATTTGGAACTATCGTTAAAATAATTTTTTATCTTAAAGTTAAAAAACAGAGCAATTAATCTTACGTATTGAGGCCCAACTCATGAGTACAGGTGTACGATCTTGATTAGTGTCATTATAATTACCTTAGATTAATTAATTAATCTATTAATTTTACGAATAATTATTAAATAAAAATTCGGTAATCAAAATTCTAATCTACAGTTAAAATAATTTTTTATTTTTATGGTAAAATACTAATACCTTATTTGTATGTATATAGGCCCAACCCATGAGTACAGGTCTACGATTTTGATTAATGTTATTAAAAAATTATCTTAGATTAACTAATTTAATCTATTCATTTCTCAAAATAATTATTAAATAAATATCCAATTATTAAAATTTTGAACTATCGTTAAAATAATTTTTTATCTTAAAGTTAAAAAACTAATCAATTAATCTTACGTAAGGAGGCCCAACTCATGAGTACAGGTGTACGATTTTGATTAGTGTCATTATAATTATCTTTGATTAATTAATTACTCTATTAATTTTACGAATAATTATTTAATAAAAATTCGGTAATCAAAATTCGAAACTACAGTTAAAATAATTTTTTATTTTGAAGTTAAAATACTAAAAATTTATTTGTATGTATATAGGCGCAACCCATGAGTACAGGTCTACGATTTTTATTAATGTTATTAAAAAATTATCTTAGATTAACTAATTTAATCTATTAATTTCACAAAATAATTATTAAATAAATATCCAATTATTAAAATTTGGAACTATCGTTAAAATAATTTTTTATCTTACAGTTAAAAAACTGAGCAATTAATCTTACGTATTGAGGCCCAACTCATGAGTACAGGTGTACGATCTTGATTAGTGTCATTATAATTACCTTAGATTAATTAATTAATCTATTAATTTTACGAATAATTATTAAATAAAAATTCGGTAATCAAAATTCTAAACTACAGTTAAAATAATTTTTTATTTTTAAGGTAAAATACTAATACCTTATTTGTATGTATATAGGCCCAACCCATGAGTACAGGTCTACGATTTTTATTAATATTTTTAAAAAATTATCTTAGATTAACTAATTTAATCTATTAATTTCACAAAATAATTATTAAATAAATATCCAATTATTAAAATTTGGAACTACCGTTAAAATAATTTTTTATCTTAAAGTTAAAAAACAGAGCAATTAATCTTACGTATTGAGGCCCAACTCATGAGTACAGGTGTACGATCTTGATTAGTGTCATTATAATTACCTTAGATTAATTAATTAATCTATTAATTTTACGAATAATTATTAAATAAAAATTCGGTAATCAAAATTCTAAACTACAGTTAAAATAATTTTTTATTTTTAAGGTAAAATACTAATACCTTATTTGTATGTATATAGGCCCAACCCATGAGTACAGGTCTACGATTTTTATTAATGTTTTTAAAAAATTATCTTAGATTAACTAATTTAATCTATTAATTTCACAAAATAATTATTAAATAAATATCCAATTATTAAAATTTGGAACTATCGTTAAAATAATTTTTTATCTTAAAGTTAAAAAACAGAGCAATTAATCTTACGTATTGAGGCCCAACTCATGAGTACAGGTGTACGATCTTGATTAGTGTCATTATAATTACCTTAGATTAATTAATTAATCTATTAATTTTACGAATAATTATTAAATAAAAATTCGGTAATCAAAATTCTAATCTACAGTTAAAATAATTTTTTATTTTTAAGGTAAAATACTAATACCTTATTTGTATGTATATAGGCCCAACCCATGAGTACAGGTCTACGATTTTGATTAATGTTATTAAAAAATTATCTTAGATTAACTAATTTAATCTATTAATTTCTCAAAACAATTATTAAATAAATATCCAATTATTAAAATTTTGAACTATCGTTAAAATAATTTTTTATCTTAAAGTTAAAAAACTAATCAATTAATCTTATCGTTAAAATACTTTTTTATCTTAAAGTTAGAACACTAACAAATTAATCTTCCGTATTGAGGCCTAACTCATGAGTACAGCTGTACGATCTTAATTAGTGTCATTAAAATTATCTTAGATTAATTAATTAATCTATCAATTTTACGAAATAATTATTAAATAAAAATTCACTAACCAAAATTCTAAACTACAGTTAAAATAATTTTTTATTTTTAAGTTAAAATACTAACAATTTATTTGTATGTATTGAGGCTCAACGCATGAGTAGAGGTCTACGTTCTTGATTAATGTTATTAAAAAATTATCTTGGATTAACTAATTTAATCTATTAATTTCACAAAATAATTATTAAATAATTTTCCAATTATTAAAATTTGGAACAATCGTTAAAATACTTTTTTATCTTAAAGTTAAAACACTAACCAATTAATCTTCCGTATTGAGGCCCAACTCATGAGTACAAGTGTACGATCTTGATTAGTGTCATTAAAATTATCTTAGATTAATTAATTAATCTATTAATTTTACGAAATAATTATTAAATAAAAATTCAGTTATCAAAATTCTAAACTACAAAAAAAATAATTTTTTATTTTTATGTTAAAATACTAACAATTTGTTTGTATGTATTGAGGCCCAACTCATGAGTAGAGGTCTAGGATCTTGATTAATGTTATTAAAAAATTATCTTAGTTTAACTAATTTGATCTATTAATTTCACAAAATAATTAAAAAATAAATATCCAATTATTAAAATTTGGAACTATCGTTAAAATACTTTTTTATCTTAAAGTTAGAACACTAACAAATTAATCTTCCGTCTGTACGATCTTAATTAGTGTCATTAAAATTATCTTAGATTAATTAATTAATCTATCAATTTTACGAAATAATTATTAAATAAAAATTCACGTATCAAAATTCTAAACTACAGTTAAAATAATTTTTTATTTTTAAGTTAAAACACTAACCAATTAATCTAACGTATTGTGGCCCTACTCATGAGTACAGGTGTACGATCTTGATTAGTCTCATTAAAATTATCTTAGATTAATTAATTAATCTATTACTTTTACGAAATAATTATTAAATAAAAATTCAGTTATCAAAATTCTAAACTACAGTTAAAATAATTTTTTATTTTTAAGTAAAAATACTAACAATTTATTAATTAATTAATCTATTAATTTTACGAAATAATTATTAAATAAAAATTCAGTTATCAAAATTCTAAACTACAGTAAAAATAATTTTTTATTTTTATGTTAAAATACTAACAATTTGTTTGTATGTATTGAGGCCCAACCCATGAGTAGAGGTCTACGATCTTGATTAATGTTATTAAAAAATTATCTTAGATTAACTAATTTGATCTATTAATTTCACAAAATAATTATAAAATAAATATCCAATTATTAAAATTTGGAACTATCGTTAAAATACTTTTTTATCTTAAAGTTAGAACACTAACCAATTAATCTTCCGTATTGAGGCCGAACTCATGAGTACAAGTGTACGATCTTGATTAGTGTCATTAAAATTATCTTAGATTAATTAATTAATCTATTAATTTTTCGAAATAATTATTAAATAAAAATTCAGTTATCAAAATTCTAAACTACAGCAAAAATAATTTTTTATTTTTATGTTAAAATACTAACAATTTGTTTGTATGTATTGAGGCCCAACGCATGAGTAGAGGTCTACGTTCTTGATTAATGTTATTAAAAAATTATCTTGGATTAACTAATTTAATCTATTAATTTCACAAAATAATTATTAAATAATTTTCCAATTATTAAAATTTGGAACAATCGTTAAAATACTTTTTTATCTTAAAGTTAAAACACTAACCAATTAATCTTCCGTATTGAGGCCCAACTCATGAGTACAAGTGTACGATCTTGATTAGTGTCATTAAAATTATCTTAGATTAATTAATTAATCTATTAATTTTACGAAATAATTATTAAATAAAAATTCAGTTATCAAAATTCTAAACTACAAAAAAAATAATTTTTTATTTTTATGTTAAAATACTAACAATTTGTTTGTATGTATTGAGGCCCAACTCATGAGTAGAGGTCTAGGATCTTGATTAATGTTATTAAAAATTATCTTAGTTTAACTAATTTGATCTATTAATTTCACAAAATAATTAAAAAATAAATATCCAATTATTAAAATTTGGAACTATCGTTAAAATACTTTTTTATCTTAAAGTTAGAACACTAACAAATTAATCTTCCGTCTGTACGATCTTAATTAGTGTCATTAAAATTATCTTAGATTAATTAATTAATCTATCAATTTTACGAAATAATTATTAAATAAAAATTCACGTATCAAAATTCTAAACTACAGTTAAAATAATTTTTTATTTTTAAGTTAAAACACTAACCAATTAATCTAACGTATTGTGGCCCTACTCATGAGTACAGGTGTACGATCTTGATTAGTCTCATTAAAATTATCTTAGATTAATTAATTAATCTATTACTTTTACGAAATAATTATTAAATAAAAATTCAGTTATCAAAATTCTAAACTACAGTTAAAATAATTTTTTATTTTTAAGTAAAAATACTAACAATTTATTAATTAATTAATCTATTAATTTTACGAAATAATTATTAAATAAAAATTCAGTTATCAAAATTCTAAACTACAGTAAAAATAATTTTTTATTTTTATGTTAAAATACTAACAATTTGTTTGTATGTATTGAGGCCCAACCCATGAGTAGAGGTCTACGATCTTGATTAATGTTATTAAAAAATTATCTTAGATTAACTAATTTGATCTATTAATTTCACAAAATAATTATAAAATAAATATCCAATTATTAAAATTTGGAACTATCGTTAAAATACTTTTTTATCTTAAAGTTAGAACACTAACCAATTAATCTTCCGTATTGAGGCCGAACTCATGAGTACAAGTGTACGATCTTGATTAGTGTCATTAAAATTATCTTAGATTAATTAATTAATCTATTAATTTTTCGAAATAATTATTAAATAAAAATTCAGTTATCAAAATTCTAAACTACAGTAAAAATAATTTTTTATTTTTATGTTAAAATACTAACAATTTGTTTGTATGTATTGAGGCCCAACCCATGAGTAGAGGTCTACGATCTTGATTAATGTTATTAAAAAATTATCTTAGATTAACTAATTTAATCTATTAATTTCACAAAATAATTATTAAATAATTATCCAATTATTAAAATTTTGAACAATCGTTAAAATAATTTTTTATTTTTAAGTTAAAACACTAACCAATTAATCTAACGTATTGTGGCCCTACTCATGAGTACAGGTGAACGATCTTGATTAGTCTCATTAAAATTATCTTAGATTAATTAATTAATCTATTACCTTTACGAAATAATTATTAAATAAAAATTCAGTTATCAAAATTCTAAACTACAGTTAATATAATTTTTTATTTTTAAGTTAAAATGCTAACAATTTATTTGTATGTATTGAGGCCCAACCCATGAGTAGAGGTCTACGATCATGATTAATGTTATTAAAAAATTATCTTAGATTAACTTATTTAATCTATTAATTTCACAAAATAATTATTAAATAATTATCCAATTATTAAAATTTGGAACTATCGTTAAAATACTTTTTTATCTTAAAGTTAGAACACTAACCAATTAATCTTCCGTATTGTGACCCAACTCATGAGTACAGGTGTACGATCTTGATTAGCCTAATTAAAATTATCTTAGATTAATTAATTAATCTATTACTTTTACGAAATAATTATTAAATAAAAATTCAGTTATCAAAATTCTAAACTACAGTAAAAATAACTTTTTATTTTTATGTTAAAATACTAACAATTTGTTTGTTTGTATTGAGGCCCAACTCATGAGTAGAGATCTAGGATCTTGATTAATGTTATTAAAAAATTATCTTAGATTAACTAATTTGATCTATTAATTTCACAAAATAATTATAAAATAAATATCCAAATATTAAAATTTGGAACTATCGTTAAAATACTTTTTTATCTTAAAGTTAGAACACTAACCAATTAATCTTCCGTATTGAGGCCTAACTCATGAGTACAAGTGTACGATCTTGATTAGTGTCATTAAAATTATCTTAGATTAATTAATTAATCTATTAATTTTACGAAATAATTATTAAATAAAAATTCAGTTATCAAAATTCTAAACTACAGTAAAAATAATTTTTTATTTTTATGTTAAAATACTAACAATTTGTTTGTATGTATTGAGGCCCAACCCATGAGTAGAGGTCTAGGATCTTGATTAATGTTATTAAAAAATTATCTTAGATTAACTAATTTGATCTATTAATTTCACAAAATAATTATAAAATAAATATCCAAATATTAAAATTTGGAACTATCGTTAAAATACTTTTTTATCTTAAAGTTAGAACACTAACCAATTAATCTTCCGTATTGAGGCCTAACTCATGAGTACAAGTGTACGATCTTGATTAGTGTCATTAAAATTATCTTAGATTAATTAATTAATCTATTAATTTTACGAAATAATTATTAAATAAAAATTCAGTTATCAAAATTCTAAACTACAGTAAAAATAATTTTTTATTTTTATGTTAAAATACTAACAATTTGTTTGTATGTATTGAGGCCCAACTCATGAGTAGAGGTCTAGGATCTTGATTAATGTTATTAAAAAATTATCTTAGATTAACTAATTTGATCTATTAATTTCTCAAAATAATTATAAAATAAATATCCAATTATTAAAATTTGGAACTATCGTTAAAATACTTTTTTATCTTAAAGTTAGAATACTAACCAATTAATCTTCCGTATTGAGGCCTAACTCATGAGTACAGCTGTACGATCTTAATTAGTGTCATTAAAATTATCTTAGATTAATTAATTAATCTATCAATTTTACGAAATAATTATTAAATAAAAATTCAGGTATCAAAATTCTAAACTACAGTTAAAATAATTTTTTATTTTTAAGTTAAAACACTAATCAATTAATCTAACGTATTGTGGCCCTACTCATGAGTACAGGTGTACGATCTTGATTAGTCTCATTAAAATTATCTTAGATTAATTAATTAATCTATTACCTTTACGAAATAATTATTAAATAAAAATTCAGTTATCAAAATTCTAAACTACAGTAAAAATAATTTTTTATTTTTATGTTAAAATACTAACAATTTGTTTGTATGTATTGAGGCCCAACCCATGAGTAGAGGTCTACGATCTTGATTAATGTTATTAAAAAATTATCTTAGATTAACTAATTTAATCTATTAATTTCACAAAATAATTATTAAATAATTATCCAATTATTAAAATTTTGAACAATCGTTAAAATAATTTTTTATTTTTAAGTTAAAACACTAACCAATTAATCTAACGTATTGTGGCCCTACTCATGAGTACAGGTGAACGATCTTGATTAGTCTCATTAAAATTATCTTAGATTAATTAATTAATCTATTACCTTTACGAAATAATTATTAAATAAAAATTCAGTTATCAAAATTCTAAACTACAGTTAAAATAATTTTTTATTTTTAAGTTAAAATGCTAACAATTTATTTGTATGTATTGAGGCCCAACCCATGAGTAGAGGTCTACGATCATGATTAATGTTATTAAAAAATTATCTTAGATTAACTTATTTAATCTATTAATTTCACAAAATAATTATTAAATAATTATCCAATTATTAAAATTTGGAACTATCGTTAAAATACTTTTTTATCTTAAAGTTAGAACACTAACCAATTAATCTTCCGTATTGTGACCCAACTCATGAGTACAGGTGTACGATCTTGATTAGCCTAATTAAAATTATCTTAGATTAATTAATTAATCTATTACTTTTACGAAATAATTATTAAATAAAAATTTAGTTATCAAAATTCTAAACTACAGTAAAAATAACTTTTTATTTTTATGTTAAAATACTAACAATTTGTTTGTATGTATTGAGGCCCAACTCATGAGTAGAGGTCTAGGATCTTGATTAATGTTATTAAAAAATTATCTTAGATTAACTAATTTGATCTATTAATTTCACAAAATAATTATAAAATAAATATCCAAATATTAAAATTTGGAACTATCGTTAAAATACTTTTTTATCTTAAAGTTAGAACACTAACCAATTAATCTTCCGTATTGAGGCCTAACTCATGAGTACAAGTGTACGATCTTGATTAGTGTCATTAAAATTATCTCAGATTAATTAATTAATCTATTAATTTTACGAAATAATTATTAAATAAAAATTCAGTTATCAAAATTCTAAACTACAGTAAAAATAATTTTTTATTTTTATGTTAAAATACTAACAATTTGTTTGTATGTATTGAGGCCCAACTCATGAGTAGAGGTCTAGGATCTTGATTAATGTTATTAAAAAATTATCTTAGATTAACTAATTTGATCTATTAATTTCTCAAAATAATTATAAAATAAATATCCAATTATTAAAATTTGGAACTATCGTTAAAATACTTTTTTATCTTAAAGTTAGAATACTAACCAATTAATCTTCCGTATTGAGGCCTAACTCATGAGTACAGCTGTACGATCTTAATTAGTGTCATTAAAATTATCTTAGATTAATTAATTAATCTATCAATTTTACGAAATAATTATTAAATAAAAATTCAGGTATCAAAATTCTAAACTACAGTTAAAATAATTTTTTATTTTTAAGTTAAAACACTAATCAATTAATCTAACGTATTGTGGCCCTACTCATGAGTACAGGTGTACTATCTTGATTAGTCTCATTAAAATTATCTTAGATTAATTAATTAATCTATTACCTTTACGAAATAATTATTAAATAAAAATTCAGTTATCAAAATTCTAAACTACAGTTAAAATAATTTTTTATTTTTAAGTTAAACTGCTAACAATTTATTTGTATGTATTGAGGCCCAACCCATGAGTAGAGGTCTACGATCATGATTAATGTTATTAAAAAATTATCTTAGATTAACTAATTTCATCTATTAATTTCACAAAATAATTATTAAATAATTATCCAATTATTAAAATTTGGAACTATCGTTAGAATACTTTTTTATCTTAAAGTTAGAACACTAACAAATTAATCTTCCGTACTGAGGCCCAACTCATGAGTACTGCTGTACGATCTTAATTAGTGTCATTAAAATTATCTTATATTAATTAATTAATCTATTAATTTTACGAAATAATTATTAAATAAAAATTCACTTATCAAAATTCTAAACTACAGTTAAAATAATTTTTTATTTTTAAGTTAAAACACTAATCAATTAATCTAACGTATTGTGGCCCTACTCATGAGTACAGGTGTACGATCTTGATTAGTCTCATTAAAATTATCTTAGATTAATTAATTAATCTATTACCTTGATGAAATAATTATTAAATAAAAATTCAGTTATCAAAATTCTAAACTACAGTTAAAATAATTTTTATTTTTAAGTTAAAATGCTAACTATTTATTTGTATGTATTGAGGCCCAACCCATGACTAGAGGTCTACGATCATGATTAATGTTATTAAAAAATTATCTTGGATTAACTAATTTAATCTATTAATTTCACAAAATAATTATTAAATAATTGTCCAATTATTAAAATTTGGAACAATCGTTAAAATACTTTTTTATCTTAAAGTTAAAACACGAACCAATTAATCTTCCGTATTGAGGCCCAACTCATGAGTACAAGTGTACGATCTTAATTAGTGTCATTAAAATTATCTTAGATTAATTAGTTAATCTATTAATTTTACGAAATAATTATTAAATAAAAATTCAGTTATCAAAATTCTAAACTACAGAAAAAATAATTTTTTATTTTTATGTTAAAATACTAACAATTTGTTTGTATGTATTGAGGCCCAACTCATGAGTAGAGGTCTAGGATCTTGATTAATGTTATTAAAAAATTATCTTAGTTTAACTAATTTGATCTATTAATTTCACAAAATAATTAAAAAATAAATATCCAATTATTAAAATTTGGAACTATCGTTAAAATACTTTTTTATCTTAAAGTTAGAACACTAACAAATTAATCTTCCGTATTGAGGCCTAACTCATGAGTACAGCTGTACGATCTTAATTAGTGTCATTAAAATTATCTTAGATTAATTAATTAATCTATCAATTTTACGAAATAATTATTAAATAAAAATTCACGTATCAA
Source organism: Annona cherimola (assembly GCA_030490835.1). Classification (NCBI taxonomy): domain Eukaryota; kingdom Viridiplantae; phylum Streptophyta; class Magnoliopsida; order Magnoliales; family Annonaceae; genus Annona; species Annona cherimola. The sequence continues at coordinate 13,551 of JASFXW010000150.1, read as the reverse complement.
TATTCTAAACTACAGTTAAAATAATTTTTTATTTTTAAGTTAAAACACTAACCAATTAATCTAACGTATTGTGGCCCTACTCATGAGTACAGGTGTACGATCTTGATTAGTCTCATTAAAATTATCTTAGATTAATTAATTAATCTATTACTTTTACGAAATAATTATTAAATAAAAATTCAGTTATCAAAATTCTAAACTACAGTTAAAATAATTTTTTATTTTTAAGTAAAAATACTAACAATTTATTAATTAATTAATCTATTAATTTTACGAAATAATTATTAAATAAAAATTCAGTTATCAAAATTCTAAACTACAGTAAAAATAATTTTTTATTTTTATGTTAAAATACTAACAATTTGTTTGTATGTATTGAGGCCCAACCCATGAGTAGAGGTCTACCATCTTGATTAATGTTATTAAAAAATTATCTTAGATTAACTAATTTGATCTATTAATTTCACAAAATAATTATAAAATAAATATCCAATTATTAAAATTTGGAACTATCGTTAAAATACTTTTTTATCTTAAAGTTAGAACACTAACAAATTAATCTTCCGTATTGAGGCCGAACTCATGAGTACAAGTGTACGATCTTGATTAGTGTCATTAAAATTATCTTAGATTAATTAATTAATCTATTAATTTTTCGAAATAATTATTAAATAAAAATTCAGTTATCAAAATTCTAAACTACAGTAAAAATAATTTTTTATTTTTATGTTAAAATACTAACAATTTGTTTGTATGTATTGAGGCCCAACCCATGAGTAGAGGTCTACGATCTTGATTAATGTTATTAAAAAATTATCTTAGATTAACTAATTTAATCTATTAATTTCACAAAATAATTATTAAATAATTATCCAATTATTAAAATTTTGAACAATCGTTAAAATAATTTTTTATTTTTAAGTTAAAACACTAACCAATTAATCTAACGTATTGTGGCCCTACTCATGAGTACAGGTGAACGATCTTGATTAGTCTCATTAAAATTATCTTAGATTAATTAATTAATCTATTAACTTTACGAAATAATTATTAAATAAAAATTCAGTTATCAAAATTCTAAACTACAGTTAAAATAATTTTTTATTTTTAAGTTAAAATACTAACAATTTATTTGTATGTATTGAGGCTCAACGCATGAGTAGAGGTCTACGTTCTTGATTAATGTTGTTAAAAAATTATCTTGGATTAACTAATTTAATCTATTAATTTCACAAAATAATTATTAAATAATTGTCCAATTATTAAAATTTGGAACAATCGTTAAAATACTTTTTTATCTTAAAGTTAAAACACTAACCAATTAATCTTCCGTATTGAGGCCCAACTCATGAGTACAAGTGTACGATCTTGATTAGTGTCATTAAAATTATCTTAGATTAATTAATTAATCTATTAATTTTATGAAATAATTATTAAATAAAAATTCAGTTATCAAAATTCTAAACTACAGTAAAAATAATTTTTTATTTTTAAGTTAAAATACTAACAATTTATTTGTATGTATTGAGGCCCAACCCATGAGTAGAGGTCTACGATCTTGATTAATGTTATTAAAAAATTATCTTAGATTAACTAATTTAATCTTTTAATTTCACAAAATAATTATTAAATAATTATCCAATTATTAAAATTTGGAACAATCGTTAAAATACTTTTTTATCTTAAAGTTAAAACACTAACCAATTAATCTTCCGTATTGAGGCCCAACTCATGAGTACAGGTGTGCGATCTTGATTAGTGTCATTAAAATTATCTTAGATTAATTAATTAATCTATTTATTTTACGAAATAATTATTAAATAAAAATTCATTTATCAAAATTCTAAACTACAGTTAAAATAATTTTTTATTTTTAAGTTAAAACACTAACAAATTAATCTTACGTATTGAGGCCCTACTCATGAGTACAGGTGTACGATCTTGAACCCATGAGTAGAGGTCTACGATCATGATTAATGTTATTAAAAAATTATCTTAGATTAACTAATTTAATCTATTAATTTCACAAAATAATTATTAAATAATTATCCAATTATTAAAATTTGGAACTATCATTAAAATACTTTTTTATCTTATAGTTAAAACACTAACCAATTAATCTTCCGTATTGAGGCCCAACTCATGAGTAAAGGTGTACGATCTTGATTAGTGTAATTAAAATTATCTTAGATTAATTAATTAATCTATTAATATTACGAAATAATTATTAAATAGAAATTCAGAAATCAAAATTCTAAACTGCAGTAAAAATAATTTTTTATTTTTATGTTAAAATACTAACTATTTGTTTGTATGTATTGAGGCCCAAACCATGAGTAGAGGTCTGTGATCTAGATTAATGTTATTAAAAAATTATCTTAGTTTAACTAATTTAATCTATTAATTTCACAAAATAATTATAAAATAAATATCCAATTATTAAAATTTGGAACTATCGTTAAAATACTTTTTTATCTTAAAGTTAGAACACTAACAAATTAATCTTCCGTATTGAGGCCTAACTCATGAGTACAGCTGTACGATCTTAATTAGTGTCATTAAAATTATCTTAGATTAATTAATTAATCTATCAATTTTACGAAATAATTATTAAATAAAAATTCACGTATCAATATTCTAAACTACAGTTAAAATAATTTTTTATTTTTAAGTTAAAACACTAACCAATTAATCTAACGTATTGTGGCCCTACTCATGAGTACAGGTGTACGATCTTGATTAGTCTCATTAAAATTATCTTAGATTAATTAATTAATCTATTACTTTTACGAAATAATTATTAAATAAAAATTCAGTTATCAAAATTCTAAACTACAGTTAAAATAATTTTTTATTTTTAAGTAAAAATACTAACAATTTATTAATTAATTAATCTATTAATTTTACGAAATAATTATTAAATAAAAATTCAGTTATCAAAATTCTAAACTACAGTAAAAATAATTTTTTATTTTTATGTTAAAATACTAACAATTTGTTTGTATGTATTGAGGCCCAACCCATGAGTAGAGGTCTACCATCTTGATTAATGTTATTAAAAAATTATCTTAGATTAACTAATTTGATCTATTAATTTCACAAAATAATTATAAAATAAATATCCAATTATTAAAATTTGGAACTATCGTTAAAATACTTTTTTATCTTAAAGTTAGAACACTAACAAATTAATCTTCCGTATTGAGGCCGAACTCATGAGTACAAGTGTACGATCTTGATTAGTGTCATTAAAATTATCTTAGATTAATTAATTAATCTATTAATTTTTCGAAATAATTATTAAATAAAAATTCAGTTATCAAAATTCTAAACTACAGTAAAAATAATTTTTTATTTTTATGTTAAAATACTAACAATTTGTTTGTATGTATTGAGGCCCAACCCATGAGTAGAGGTCTACGATCTTGATTAATGTTATTAAAAAATTATCTTAGATTAACTAATTTAATCTATTAATTTCACAAAATAATTATTAAATAATTATCCAATTATTAAAATTTTGAACAATCGTTAAAATAATTTTTTATTTTTAAGTTAAAACACTAACCAATTAATCTAACGTATTGTGGCCCTACTCATGAGTACAGGTGAACGATCTTGATTAGTCTCATTAAAATTATCTTAGATTAATTAATTAATCTATTACCTTTACGAAATAATTATTAAATAAAAATTCAGTTATCAAAATTCTAAACTACAGTTAAAATAATTTTTTATTTTTAAGTTAAAATACTAACAATTTATTTGTATGTATTGAGGCTCAACGCATGAGTAGAGGTCTACGTTCTTGATTAATGTTGTTAAAAAATTATCTTGGATTAACTAATTTAATCTATTAATTTCACAAAATAATTATTAAATAATTGTCCAATTATTAAAATTTGGAACAATCGTTAAAATACTTTTTTATCTTAAAGTTAAAACACTAACCAATTAATCTTCCGTATTGAGGCCCAACTCATGAGTACAAGTGTACGATCTTGATTAGTGTCATTAAAATTATCTTAGATTAATTAATTAATCTATTAATTTTATGAAATAATTATTAAATAAAAATTCAGTTATCAAAATTCTAAACTACAGTAAAAATAATTTTTTATTTTTAAGTTAAAATACTAACAATTTATTTGTATGTATTGAGGCCCAACCCATGAGTAGAGGTCTACGATCTTGATTAATGTTATTAAAAAATTATCTTAGATTAACTAATTTAATCTTTTAATTTCACAAAATAATTATTAAATAATTATCCAATTATTAAAATTTGGAACAATCGTTAAAATACTTTTTTATCTTAAAGTTAAAACACTAACCAATTAATCTTCCGTATTGAGGCCCAACTCATGAGTACAGGTGTGCGATCTTGATTAGTGTCATTAAAATTATCTTAGATTAATTAATTAATCTATTTATTTTACGAAATAATTATTAAATAAAAATTCATTTATCAAAATTCTAAACTACAGTTAAAATAATTTTTTATTTTTAAGTTAAAACACTAACAAATTAATCTTACGTATTGAGGCCCTACTCATGAGTACAGGTGTACGATCTTGAACCCATGAGTAGAGGTCTACGATCATGATTAATGTTATTAAAAAATTATCTTAGATTAACTAATTTAATCTATTAATTTCACAAAATAATTATTAAATAATTATCCAATTATTAAAATTTGGAACTATCATTAAAATACTTTTTTATCTTATAGTTAAAACACTAACCAATTAATATTCCGTATTGAGGCCCAACTCATGAGTAAAGGTGTACGATCTTGATTAGTGTAATTAAAATTATCTTAGATTAATTAATTAATCTATTAATATTACGAAATAATTATTAAATAGAAATTCAGAAATCAAAATTCTAAACTGCAGTAAAAATAATTTTTTATTTTTATGTTAAAATACTAACTATTTGTTTGTATGTATTGAGGCCCAAACCATGAGTAGAGGTCTGTGATCTAGATTAATGTTATTAAAAAATTATCTTAGTTTAACTAATTTAATCTATTAATTTCACAAAATAATTATAAAATAAATATCCAATTATTAAAATTTGGAACTATCGTTAAAATACTTTTTTATCTTAAAGTTAGAACACTAACAAATTAATCTTCCGTATTGAGGCCTAACTCATGAGTACAGCTGTACGATCTTAATTAGTGTCATTAAAATTATCTTAGATTAATTAATTAATCTATCAATTTTACGAAATAATTATTAAATAAAAATTCACGTATCAATATTCTAAACTACAGTTAAAATAATTTTTTATTTTTAAGTTAAAACACTAACCAATTAATCTAACGTATTGTGGCCCTACTCATGAGTACAGGTGTACGATCTTGATTAGTCTCATTAAAATTATCTTAGATTAATTAATTAATCTATTACTTTTACGAAATAATTATTAAATAAAAATTCAGTTATCAAAATTCTAAACTACAGTTAAAATAATTTTTTATTTTTAAGTAAAAATACTAACAATTTATTAATTAATTAATCTATTAATTTTACGAAATAATTATTAAATAAAAATTCAGTTATCAAAATTCTAAACTACAGTAAAAATAATTTTTTATTTTTATGTTAAAATACTAACAATTTGTTTGTATGTATTGAGGCCCAACCCATGAGTAGAGGTCTACCATCTTGATTAATGTTATTAAAAAATTATCTTAGATTAACTAATTTGATCTATTAATTTCACAAAATAATTATAAAATAAATATCCAATTATTAAAATTTGGAACTATCGTTAAAATACTTTTTTATCTTAAAGTTAGAACACTAACAAATTAATCTTCCGTATTGAGGCCGAACTCATGAGTACAAGTGTACGATCTTGATTAGTGTCATTAAAATTATCTTAGATTAATTAATTAATCTATTAATTTTTCGAAATAATTATTAAATAAAAATTCAGTTATCAAAATTCTAAACTACAGTAAAAATAATTTTTTATTTTTATGTTAAAATACTAACAATTTGTTTGTATGTATTGAGGCCCAACCCATGAGTAGAGGTCTACGATCTTGATTAATGTTATTAAAAAATTATCTTAGATTAACTAATTTAATCTATTAATTTCACAAAATAATTATTAAATAATTATCCAATTATTAAAATTTTGAACAATCGTTAAAATAATTTTTTATTTTTAAGTTAAAACACTAACCAATTAATCTAACGTAGTGTGGCCCTACTCATGAGTACAGGTGAACGATCTTGATTAGTCTCATTAAAATTATCTTAGATTAATTAATTAATCTATTACCTTTACGAAATAATTATTAAATAAAAATTCAGTTATCAAAATTCTAAACTACAATTTAAATAATTTTTTATTTTTAAGTTAAAATACTAACAATTTATTTGTATGTATTGAGGCTCAACGCATGAGTAGAGGTCTACGTTCTTGATTAATGTTGTTAAAAAATTATCTTGGATTAACTAATTTAATCTATTAATTTCACAAAATAATTATTAAATAATTGTCCAATTATTAAAATTTGGAACAATCGTTAAAATACTTTTTTATCTTAAAGTTAAAACACTAACCAATTAATCTTCCGTATTGAGGCCCAACTCATGAGTACAAGTGTACGATCTTGATTAGTGTCATTAAAATTATCTTAGATTAATTAATTAATCTATTAATTTTATGAAATAATTATTAAATAAAAATTCAGTTATCAAAATTCTAAACTACAGTAAAAATAATTTTTTATTTTTAAGTTAAAATACTAACAATTTATTTGTATGTATTGAGGCCCAACCCATGAGTAGAGGTCTACGATCTTGATTAATGTTATTAAAAAATTATCTTAGATTAACTAATTTAATCTTTTAATTTCACAAAATAATTATTAAATAATTATCCAATTATTAAAATTTGGAACAATCGTTAAAATACTTTTTTATCTTAAAGTTAAAACACTAACCAATTAATCTTCCGTATTGAGGCCCAACTCATGAGTACAGGTGTGCGATCTTGATTAGTGTTATTAAAATTATCTTAGATTAATTAATTAATCTATTTATTTTACGAAATAATTATTAAATAAAAATTCATTTATCAAAATTCTAAACTACAGTTAAAATAATTTTTTATTTTTAAGTTAAAACACTAACAAATTAATCTTACGTATTGAGGCCCTACTCATGAGTACAGGTGTACGATCTTGAACCCATGAGTAGAGGTCTACGATCATGATTAATGTTATTAAAAAATTATCTTAGATTAACTAATTTAATCTATTAATTTCACAAAATAATTATTAAATAATTATCCAATTATTAAAATTTGGAACTATCATTAAAATACTTTTTTATCTTATAGTTAAAACACTAACCAATTAATCTTCCGTATTGAGGCCCAACTCATGAGTAAAGGTGTACGATCTTGATTAGTGTAATTAAAATTATCTTAGATTAATTAATTAATCTATTAATATTACGAAATAATTATTAAATAGAAATTCAGAAATCAAAATTCTAAACTGCAGTAAAAATAATTTTTTATTTTTATGTTAAAATACTAACTATTTGTTTGTATGTATTGAGGCCCAAACCATGAGTAGAGGTCTGTGATCTAGATTAATGTTATTAAAAAATTATCTTAGTTTAACTAATTTAATCTATTAATTTCACAAAATAATTATAAAATAAATATCCAATTATTAAAATTTGGAACTATCGTTAAAATACTTTTTTATCTTAAAGTTAGAACACTAACAAATTAATCTTCCGTATTGAGGCCTAACTCATGAGTACAGCTATACGATCTTAATTAGTGTCATTAAAATTATCTTAGATTAATTAATTAATCTATCAATTTTACGAAATAATTATTAAATAAAAATTCACGTATCAATATTCTAAACTACAGTTAAAATAATTTTTTATTTTTAAGTTAAAACACTAACCAATTAATCTAACGTATTGTGGCCCTACTCATGAGTACAGGTGTACGATCTTGATTAGTCTCATTAAAATTATCTTAGATTAATTAATTAATCTATTACTTTTACGAAATAATTATTAAATTAAAATTCAGTTATCAAAATTCTAAACTACAGTTAAAATAATTTTTTATTTTTAAGTAAAAATACTAACAATTTATTAATTAATTAATCTATTAATTTTACGAAATAATTATTAAATAAAAATTCAGTTATCAAAATTCTAAACTACAGTAAAAATAATTTTTTATTTTTATGTTAAAATACTAACAATTTGTTTGTATGTATTGAGGCCCAACCCATGAGTAGAGGTCTACCATCTTGATTAATGTTATTAAAAAATTATCTTAGATTAACTAATTTGATCTATTAATTTCACAAAATAATTATAAAATAAATATCCAATTATTAAAATTTGGAACTATCGTTAAAATACTTTTTTATCTTAAAGTTAGAACACTAACAAATTAATCTTCCGTATTGAGGCCGAACTCATGAGTACAAGTGTACGATCTTGATTAGTGTCATTAAAATTATCTTAGATTAATTAATTAATCTATTAATTTTTCGAAATAATTATTAAATAAAAATTCAGTTATCAAAATTCTAAACTACAGTAAAAATAATTTTTTATTTTTATGTTAAAATACTAACAATTTGTTTGTATGTATTGAGGCCCAACCCATGAGTAGAGGTCTACGATCTTGATTAATGTTATTAAAAAATTATCTTAGATTAACTAATTTAATCTATTAATTTCACAAAATAATTATTAAATAATTATCCAATTATTAAAATTTTGAACAATCGTTAAAATAATTTTTTATTTTTAAGTTAAAACACTAACCAATTAATCTAACGTATTGTGGCCCTACTCATGAGTACAGGTGAACGATCTTGATTAGTCTCATTAAAATTATCTTAGATTAATTAATTAATCTATTACCATTACGAAATAATTATTAAATAAAAATTCAGTTATCAAAATTCTAAACTACAGTTAAAATAATTTTTTATTTTTAAGTTAAAATACTAACAATTTATTTGTATGTATTGAGGCTCAACGCATGAGTAGAGGTCTACGTTCTTGATTAATGTTGTTAAAAAATTATCTTGGATTAACTAATTTAATCTATTAATTTCACAAAATAATTATTAAATAATTGTCCAATTATTAAAATTTGGAACAATCGTTAAAATACTTTTTTATCTTAAAGTTAAAACACTAACCAATTAATCTTCCGTATTGAGGCCCAACTCATGAGTACAAGTGTACGATCTTGATTAGTGTCATTAAAATTATCTTAGATTAATTAATTAATCTATTAATTTTATGAAATAATTATTAAATAAAAATTCAGTTATCAAAATTCTAAACTACAGTAAAAATAATTTTTTATTTTTAAGTTAAAATACTAACAATTTATTTGTATGTATTGAGGCCCAACCCATGAGTAGAGGTCTACGATCTTGATTAATGTTATTAAAAAATTATCTTAGATTAACTAATTTAATCTTTTAATTTCACAAAATAATTATTAAATAATTATCCAATTATTAAAATTTGGAACAATCGTTAAAATACTTTTTTATCTTAAAGTTAAAACACTAACCAATTAATCTTCCGTATTGAGGCCCAACTCATGAGTACAGGTGTGCGATCTTGATTAGTGTAATTAAAATTATCTTAGATTAATTAATTAATCTATTTATTTTACGAAATAATTATTAAATAAAAATTCATTTATCAAAATTCTAAACTACAGTTAAAATAATTTTTTATTTTTAAGTTAAAACACTAACAAATTAATCTTACGTATTGAGGCCCTACTCATGAGTACAGGTGTACGATCTTGAACCCATGAGTAGAGGTCTACGATCATGATTAATGTTATTAAAAAATTATCTTAGATTAACTAATTTAATCTATTAATTTCACAAAATAATTATTAAATAATTATCCAATTATTAAAATTTGGAACTATCATTAAAATACTTTTTTATCTTATAGTTAAAACACTAACCAATTAATCTTCCGTATTGAGGCCCAACTCATGAGTTAAGGTGTACGATCTTGATTAGTGTAATTAAAATTATCTTAGATTAATTAATTAATCTATTAATATTACGAAATAATTATTAAATAGAAATTCAGAAATCAAATTTCTAAACTGCAGTAAAAATAATTTTTTATTTTTATGTTAAAATACTAACTATTTGTTTGTATGTATTGAGGCCCAAACCATGAGTAGAGGTCTGTGATCTAGATTAATGTTATTAAAAAATTATCTTAGTTTAACTAATTTAATCTATTAATTTCACAAAATAATTATAAAATAAATATCCAATTATTAAAATTTGGAACTATCATTAAAATAATTTTTTATCTTAAAGTTAAACCACTAACCAATTAATCTTCCGTATTGAGCCCAACTCATGAGTACAGGTGTACGATCTTGATTAGTGTCAGTAAAATTATCTTAGATTAATTAATTAATCTATTAATTTTATGAAATAATTATTAAATAAAAATTCAGTTATCAAAATTCTAAACAACAGTAAAAATAATTTTTTATTTTTAAGTTAAAATACTAACAATTTATTTGTATGTATTGAGGCCCAACCCATGACTAGAGGTCTACGATCTTGATTAATGTTATTAAAAAATTATCATAGATTAACTAATTTAATCTTTTAATTTCACAAAATAATTATTAAATAATTATCCATTTATTAAAATTTGGAACAATCGTTAAAATACTTTTTTATCTTAAAGTTAAAACACTAACCAATTAATCTTCCGTATTGAGGCCCAACTCATGAGTAAAGGTGTGCGATCTTGATTAGTGTCTTTAAAATTATCTTAGATTAATTAATTAATCTATTAATTTTACGAAATAATTATTAAATAAAAATTCAGTTATCAAAATTCTAAACTACAAAAAAAATAATTTTTTATTTTTATGTTAAAATACTAACAATTTGTTTGTATGTATTGAGGCCCAACTCATGAGTAGAGGTCTAGGATCTTGATTAATGTTATTAAAAAATTATCTTAGTTTAACTAATTTGATCTATTAATTTCACAAAATAATTAAAAAATAAATATCCAATTATTAAAATTTGGAACTATCGTTAAAATACTTTTTTATCTTAAAGTTAGAACACTAACAAATTAATCTTCCGTCTGTACGATCTTAATTAGTGTCATTAAAATTATCTTAGATTAATTAATTAATCTATCAATTTTACGAAATAATTATTAAATAAAAATTCACGTATCAAAATTCTAAACTACAGTTAAAATAATTTTTTATTTTTAAGTTAAAACACTAACCAATTAATCTAACGTATTGTGGCCCTACTCATGAGTACAGGTGTACGATCTTGATTAGTCTCATTAAAATTATCTTAGATTAATTAATTAATCTATTACTTTTACGAAATAATTATTAAATAAAAATTCAGTTATCAAAATTCTAAACTACAGTTAAAATAATTTTTTATTTTTAAGTAAAAATACTAACAATTTATTAATTAATTAATCTATTAATTTTACGAAATAATTATTAAATAAAAATTCAGTTATCAAAATTCTAAACTACAGTAAAAATAATTTTTTATTTTTATGTTAAAATACTAACAATTTGTTTGTATGTATTGAGGCCCAACCCATGAGTAGAGGTCTACGATCTTGATTAATGTTATTAAAAAATTATCTTAGATTAACTAATTTGATCTATTAATTTCACAAAATAATTATAAAATAAATATCCAATTATTAAAATTTGGAACTATCGTTAAAATACTTTTTTATCTTAAAGTTAGAACACTAACCAATTAATCTTCCGTATTGAGGCCGAACTCATGAGTACAAGTGTACGATCTTGATTAGTGTCATTAAAATTATCTTAGATTAATTAATTAATCTATTAATTTTTCGAAATAATTATTAAATAAAAATTCAGTTATCAAAATTCTAAACTACAGTAAAAATAATTTTTTATTTTTATGTTAAAATACTAACAATTTGTTTGTATGTATTGAGGCCCAACCCATGAGTAGAGGTCTACGATCTTGATTAATGTTATTAAAAAATTATCTTAGATTAACTAATTTAATCTATTAATTTCACAAAATAATTATTAAATAATTATCCAATTATTAAAATTTTGAACAATCGTTAAAATAATTTTTTATTTTTAAGTTAAAACACTAACCAATTAATCTAACGTATTGTGGCCCTACTCATGAGTACAGGTGAACGATCTTGATTAGTCTCATTAAAATTATCTTAGATTAATTAATTAATCTATTACCTTTACGAAATAATTATTAAATAAAAATTCAGTTATCAAAATTCTAAACTACAGTTAAAATAATTTTTTATTTTTAAGTTAAAATGCTAACAATTTATTTGTATGTATTGAGGCCCAACCCATGAGTAGAGGTCTACGATCATGATTAATGTTATTAAAAAATTATCTTAGATTAACTTATTTAATCTATTAATTTCACAAAATAATTATTAAATAATTATCCAATTATTAAAATTTGGAACTATCGTTAAAATACTTTTTTATCTTAAAGTTAGAACACTAACCAATTAATCTTCCGTATTGTGACCCAACTCATGAGTACAGGTGTACGATCTTGATTAGCCTAATTAAAATTATCTTAGATTAATTAATTAATCTATTACTTTTACGAAATAATTATTAAATAAAAATTCAGTTATCAAAATTCTAAACTACAGTAAAAATAACTTTTTATTTTTATGTTAAAATACTAACAATTTGTTTGTATGTATTGAGGCCCAACGCATGAGTAGAGGTCTAGGATCTTGATTAATGTTATTAAAAAATTATCTTAGATTAACTAATTTGATCTATTAATTTCACAAAATAATTATAAAATAAATATCCAAATATTAAAATTTGGAACTATCGTTAAAATACTTTTTTATCTTAAAGTTAGAACACTAACCAATTAATCTTCCGTATTGAGGCCTAACTCATGAGTACAAGTGTACGATCTTGATTAGTGTCATTAAAATTATCTTAGATTAATTAATTAATCTATTAATTTTACGAAATAATTATTAAATAAAAATTCAGTTATCAAAATTCTAAACTACAGTAAAAATAATTTTTTATTTTTATGTTAAAATACTAACAATTTGTTTGTATGTATTGAGGCCCAACTCATGAGTAGAGGTCTAGGATCTTGATTAATGTTATTAAAAAATTATCTTAGATTAACTAATTTGATCTATTAATTTCTCAAAATAATTATAAAATAAATATCCAATTATTAAAATTTGGAACTATCGTTAAAATACTTTTTTATCTTAAAGTTAGAATACTAACCAATTAATCTTCCGTATTGAGGCCTAACTCATGAGTACAGCTGTACGATCTTAATTAGTGTCATTAAAATTATCTTAGATTAATTAATTAATCTATCAATTTTACGAAATAATTATTAAATAAAAATTCAGGTATCAAAATTCTAAACTACAGTTAAAATAATTTTTTATTTTTAAGTTAAAACACTAATCAATT